>JAJJMA010303345.1:0-18481 GCA_023529015.1 Papaver nudicaule | reverse complement strand
TGGATATGGCTCCTTGAGTACCTATGCAGATTTTCTACTCGTACAATTTGGCGCTAGAAACAGGGATGATTAAAACAACTTAGGGTTTGCCTGTGATTTTTCGGGTTTTCGAATTTTTAGTATATTTTCTAGTCTTTTCAAAAGATTTTCAAAAGCTTGTTTTCTGAAAAGAAGCTCCTGTACCTTAAGCATCTAAATGACCTTAATGGCTTTGGCATGTTTTAAGAGTTTTTGAGCACAACACCAGGTGATAAAACCATCCATTAAAGAGTTTCAAAACCTTGTATGATAAAGTCGATTTCCAAAAGAGGCAGTTTATGTTTGCTTTAAACGTTTTAAACAATGAAGTCTAACCTTACGAAATACGATTACAAATTCATGCTATATCTGAAAATCCATTGTAGGATTTTTTAAATTTCATGATGTACCTAAAAATCCATTTTAGGGTTTTCAAATTTCATACCATATTTGGAAATAAAAATTCCATAAAAAGAAGCCGATGGAAAAAAGATGATTTGAGCTAAAAGACAAAATAAGTAGTTAAGAATATACCTAAAAAGGGGCATATACGACTTATATTTCGTCTGAAAATCCGTTACAGTATACAGACTTACATGGCCGACAAAGTACACTGCGCTAGCCGCCTTGGACCTCATGGGTTTTTTGTTTTTTGACAGGTCATAACCAGGATGGCGTCAAAATCGGATCAGGCTCCGAAGCAGCGAGTAGGATCCTCGAAGCAAGGAACCGGATCATCAAGACAACACTTTACTAGATTTTCGACAAGTAAAGGGTTATCCCCCGAGGTGGCGGCTAGCACAGTCCAACACAGGGAGCCAGTAAACGAGAACGAGGTATATGTAGAAGACTTAGGCCCCGAGGGAGAAGGATTTCCAGAGGCAGAAGAACCACCCCAACAGCAAATACAAGAAGAAAAGGGGGAAAACGACGAAGAAGAGGACGAAGCATCCGATCCTGACAACGAAATGCCTGAGCACCAGCCTACCGAAGAAAATACGACAAGAGCTGCACGATTTAGAAAACTAATCTTGAAAAACAGAAAAATAAAAAAGCTAAAGAAGCAGCTGGCCGAAGCAAACAAAAAGGTAGCAGAAAAATCGGCATCCAATTACAGAGGAAGCAGCGAAGGACACTCTCGTCCAAACAACGTATCTCAGCCGAAGGAACCCTCCATATCCAAAACGAACATCAAGACCAAGGGCGCCAGCAGAGGTCAAGGAATCACAGTGTCAAGCAAAAAGACCGAGCCTCCAGCATACACGAAGGCAAGCATACAGACATTCAGCGAAGGAAACCAAACGAAGAAAGATGCCGAGGCAAGAGCCCTACAGCAAGTGATGATGGATCAAATAAAGGCACTCCGAGCAGAAATTTTTGACAACCAAATCCAATCAAGTGACAGGATCAAACTCACCCAAGCCATGAATGATGTCAACCGCTCACCGCTAAGTACAGAAATCCTTTCATTGCCAATTCCAGTAAAATGCACGATGCCCACCTTCACCTCCATCTTCGACGGATCGGGAGACCCTACTGTACATGTCAAAATGTATCTCCGAGTCTTTCTGGCTTACGCCAATAGAGATGAAGTGCTTTGCAAGTATTTTCCCTCTAGCTTAAAAGGAGAAGCTCTCGCCTGGTATGACAATCTCGCAGCCGGCTCGATCTCATCCTTCGAGGAGCTTTCCAAAGTTTTTATACTGCACTTCCTATACAACAACTCCTCCAAGCCTGGGGTGGAGAAACTATTCAGCATTCGGGTACGCCCAGGAGAGTCGACCAAAAGCCTAACAAGCAGGTGGACCGAGCAGTGTGTAGAGGTGGGAAATGGAGCCTTGGAAAAGGATAAAGTGCGAGCATTCCTCAATGCTCTAGACAAAGATCACCCTCTATACGACAAACTCTTCTCGAAGAACCTCGAAACGCTGCAGGACCTTCGAAAGTACCAAAAGGAGCGAATTACCTTGGAAGAAATAAAAGAACAAGCAGCACTGGGAAAAGAAACAATCTTAAAGCAGGTCCACTCGATAAACAACTTATCGCTCGAAGAGCGAGGACAAGCAATGAGTACTCACTTCGGGGACCCATCGAAGCGAGGAAGACAAGATGACAACGGTCGATATGGGAACGAAGGTAAATTTGGTGATGGCAAGTACCACGATAACAGAAAGTACACTGACCACAGAGGAAACAACCCTCGGGGGGAGTTCGAAGGAAACAGCAGCCAGCAAGGACAAGGAAACAGAAAATTCGGGACGACCAAACCAGGATTTCCTGCATTTCACGACAGAAAACTTCCCAAGCTCTGCGTACCCATCGAGGATGCCCTTCGGACCATCGAGCAGTCTGAACTCGCCAGCGAGATAAGATATCCTCGAAGTAGAGAAACCAACCGAAGCATACGAAAAACTCGAGAGACTATTGTCAATTCCACAAATTTCATGGACACACCACCGAGGACTGCGTCACGGCGCAGGACCAAATTTATTTCTTTATTGCCAGGGGACAATTTAAACACCTTCTGGAGCTGCCACAGCCACCCCCAAATCAACCGCAACCCAAGGAAGAGCCAAAGCACGAAGCTTATGTGATTACCATCGACAGGGATATTCCAAGGTTCGGAGCTTGCAATTCAATTGTTCATACAAAGGGTCTAGAAGGAATTCAGACAGGTCGCATTCACAAAAGGGATTTGGAAGGTGAGGAGATACTCAGTATGATAACAAAGAATCGCTTAGAGGAGTGGCAAAAGCAGCTCGTGTTCTTTTCAGCGACAGAATCCCCCACGAGGGAATGATGCATAATGATCCTCTGGTCATTACCCTTCAAATGGGGAAGATAGCCATGCCCAAAGTACTGGTGGACCCTGGGAGTTCTGTGGATATACTATTTGGTCAAATATTCGACAAGATGAAGGGTAAGAAAGCTGCTTTGGTACCTTCGGCTTACAACATATTCGGTTTCAATGGAAAGCCGTCAACACCTCGAGGAGAACTGATGCTCACAATTCATGCTGGTAGCCAAAAACAACCAACTTTATTCTGCGTGGTGGACATAGACTCTCCTTACAACACTATCGTGGGAAGACCATGGTTGCATAGCATTATGGGTGTCGCATCCACCTTGCACCAAAAAATCAGGTTCCCAACCCCAACAGGGATTGCGGAGATCCGAGGTGATCCTATCGAGGCCCGAGCTTGCCAAGAAATAGATGTTCAAGCAAAAGAAGGCAGCAAGGAACGCTCAGAACAAGTTAAAAACCCAAGGATATCGGACGAGAGCATAGCTAAATTCCTAGCTGACACCGAAGCTGGAATGTTAAGCGTGAAACAAAAGGGCAGCAAAGACAGCCAGTATCTCGAGAACCGAGAACAGTTCCTCGTGGCAGAAGGCAGTCTTCAGACTCCAAGCGAGCAATCAGGCGAGTCTAGCGAGGGCAAGAACATCCAGCAAGAGCCCTTCTGGGTTGGACCATTTGTCATCGAAAGGCAACTTGACAATGATACCTATGGCTTGATTAACCTCGAAGGCCAGAGATTGAAAACCCCAGTGGAGGGGAGGTACATGAAACACTTAGTTTAAGAAGTCAATTCCATTTGTAAGCAACACTCGAAGAGATTTAATAAATGAAAATCGCACTCATTGATGCAACTCCCATCGAAGTCAAACTCCAAATACTGTCAGCACCATCGCAAAGGCTGTAACGCCAAAGGCAAAAAACGCCAAACAGGCTGTAACGCCAAAGGCAAAAAACGCCAAACAGGTTGTAACGCCAAAGGCAAAAAACGCCAAACAGGCTGTAACGCCAAAGGCAAAAAACGCCAAACAATAAAAAAGACCTCGAATAGCAGGCACAAAGTCGATGACCATATAAATCGTAAGGGCCCTACGAGTTATATGGCACAGTCCTCTACCCACAAGACACCCCGTTAGCGGTGGGTACTTTGAATCGAGGCTACAAAAGCTGACGATGCACTCGTACTCACTATCAAACGGCCACGAGGACTGCATGTTCTCGGGCGCCGAGGGGACGATAAATGGGATTAACATCTACCTATAGAGAAAGATGGAACCCCGAGGCAGTTGATTTGCTCGCATTTACAAGCGAATCGCTCAACCAAGGGACCTCCTCAAAACAAAAAACTGTCCCGAGGAAGGGCATAACAATAGAAAAGTAAACAAAAAATAAAATTCTTTATGTATATGTGCAAATGCAGGACACGAAGTGTGATAACAAAAAATGCGTCTATAAGCAAAATGGCGCGGACACAACTACAAAGGAAAAGCATAAATACACAAGCTAAGGGCATATATTATCTTTGGAACAATCGGAGCCATCACGAGGACCATCCTCGGAACCATGAACGGATTCGCTCGGACCATCACGAGCACCTTCGGCGGCACTATTACGATTCCTCGAATCACCACCTTGAGCGGCATCCTCATCATTACCGCCAGTAGCTACCTTCAAAAACTTTTCCAGTAAGCCCCTTTTCCGAAGCTCATCTCTAGCTAAGGCCACATAAACCTCCTAAGGGAGTAGGTACTCATCCATAGGAGAAACAACATCTGAGTCACGTGCACCAATAGCGCCATAAGTAGGAGGTTCAACACCAATGGTCCTGAAAAGGGAGCGACCATGCTTTCGGCAGGCCAGACTGGTAGCAAAGGCAGTAGTTAACGCAGACCGGGAAAGAAGTTCTTCCACAGCTTGACCATGCCTCAATTCATCGCCTACAAGGGCAAAACCGACCACCAGGTCCCTCACATGCGCCTGACATTCAAGGCGAATCTCCCTTTCCTCGGATAACAGTTTAGCATGATTTTTCACTTTTTCAGAACGACGCTTGCGTTCAAGCTCAAGTTCTTGAGAAAGTCTAGCCGAATCAACGGAGCGACGCTGGCGTTCTTCGGATAATTCTTTGGTCAACTGCTTAACCCTGCTCTCGGCCTCCAACTTCCGTTCGGATTCAGTCACCAGTTGACTTGAGGCATCGTCCCTCGCTGCTTCGGCATCAGCAACTTGCTTCTTCAAATTAGCTTCGATGCCTGAAAACGAAAACAACAACCATAAGAATAACAAA
The DNA here is from genome assembly GCA_023529015.1 of Papaver nudicaule. Taxonomy (NCBI): domain Eukaryota; kingdom Viridiplantae; phylum Streptophyta; class Magnoliopsida; order Ranunculales; family Papaveraceae; genus Papaver; species Papaver nudicaule. Next base: position 13,376 of record JAJJMA010303345.1, on the reverse strand, counting down.
ACGGCGACTTAGCTAAGGCTACGAAGTAAGCAGGAGGGCAAAGAAAAAATTGGGGGTTAGCTCCCTACTCTCTTTAAAAACCATATACTCAGCAACCTGGTGCTGATTAGTAAAGTGAGGCACCGAGGCATTCCTTCGGACATCCTCAGAGGAAATGACCCCGCTCTTGGCTAATTCTATTCGGTACTCATCAACAAGAGCAGCAGTCTGGACGTTCGACTTATTTTCCGAAGCAAGTTTTCGGCATATGTCAGCACAGCCCCTTGATAGAACATCATTTTCAGTAGTTAAGTCCTTATTAACATTCTTCTGGGTAGACAGTTGCACCTTCAAATCCTTGATTTTCTCCTCTAACTTTTCAATTGAAGCCCTACCAGAGGCACTGACCGACCTCTCCGAGCGAGCTGCATTTCGCTCTTGTGTTAGTCGAGTCACATCTAATTGGAAAAAGTGATTCTCTCGGGACAGCAACGCGTTTCTATTTCTAATTTCTTCGAGAAGGCGCTCGGCTTGATCCCCTCTTTTTCTCTCATCTACATAAAGACTTTCGGCCTCTTGCCTTCTCGCCCTATAATAATTCACATCTTCTAAAGCTCTATCCCTTTCTTCCAACAACGTAGCTCTATCTCTAAAATAGCCTTCGCCACTTGAGGCAATCTCAGACGATTGTCGACCATTTCGAAGCCGATCAATAGTCAGTTGGGCCTCCTGAAGTTTTTTCTCGAGCTCTTCCAGCTAGCCTTTTCAAAAGCAAGTAGCAAATCTGTTTTTAGCAAAGCTGCAAAAACACAGAGGTGCTCAAAAATCAACAGGAAAAACAAGGGACTTACATATTGATTGTTTCTTCGCCTCAGCACTACGAACCTTCTCCCGAGACAGCTCCTCCTGCATCCGATGAAATTCTCGCCCATGATACTCGGTTTCACCAGCTTGATCAAAGTTGTAAGATAGAAGACCAGTGGTATGATAATCGCCCTAGGAAAAGGCAGCAGAAACTATAAGAAAACAGATTAACAAAACACTTCGGTAACATCGGCATGAGCAACAAAAGCACAACTCACCGCCTGAATCATGGACAAGCTCTCTTCATAGGACAAAGGAGGATAGCGAAGATCGTACTCGGCTCGAGGACAGTCACCTCCGAAGAGGTCACCGAGCTTCTTGCAGAAATCCGGATCTAAAGGCTGCCCTACATGATCCGAGGCATAGGCTTCAAATCGAGTTGAAACCTCGGTAGTAAATTCACCAGGATCGTAATTCTCAAACAAAACTTCCTTAAACTTCTCAGCAGTATAAGATTGCCTATATCTGCAAGCATAGCTCGGGGCAGGTGGAAACGTCGAACTTTGTGGAAAACCGGCGACGAGCTCTTTGGAAGAATCCATCTCAACATACGAACCATCCCCTTGGGGAACAAGGAGGTCCACTGGTGTAACAATCTTCTTTAAAGAAGGAATAGAAGGTTCGCCAAAAACATTCATGGAGGTTTCTATCGATGAGGCAGAGGCACTAAATGCAACATTCGGCCAGGAAGAAGTTGAAACAGCAAACTCCGAGGTAGTACCAGCCTTCGAAGCTGCAGAAACTACAGCTGAGGCAGAGGCGCCATCAACGATGGAAGGCAGGGTAATCCGAGGGTTCGTAACAACCACCTCCTCGACAACCATCTCAGTCGCTGTCGAGACTGGCTTTTCCCTATTAGCATCCATAGCCTCTTTCGGAGGAGCTGTAACAACCTGGCGGCGACCAGTTTGAACTCCTATCAGAATCGTTTGCAAAACAGATTTTTTCAATGGTCGAGAAATTCCAGGATTTTCCCCATATCTAAAATTCATCAGACCATGACTAGGGTTTCGAGCACCTAAAGGCTGTCCCTGCAGATAAGGATCCGTCTTTATCAGGAAACAAACAGAGGCAAGCATGAAATACTTCGGAAAGAAACGAAAAGAGAGTATTTGTTACCTGCTGCATAGTCTCCTCATTAGGCCGAGGACGCTTTAGGCTGCCCGAGGGCTCGGCAATGACATCCTTGCCCTTTCCCGAAAACGAGCGAGATAACCTCATATCCTCGTCAGAAAAATAAATAGAAAATAGGTGTCGAGTATCGAACTCGTGACCTACCTCGAACTCAGTCCGAACAAGGAATCGGCCAGAGTCCCTCCAGCCTCGGAGTATAGGACCTCTGAGAAGTATAGGTTCCGAAAACCAGTCGTCGTCCATAGAGTATTTCAAAGATTCGGGGAGAATGTTTTGGCTATCATTCACCCTCCGAAAGCTAACCCCCCAAGGAGCTAACTTATTGTCTGTAGTCAAAAAGGGCTCGTAGTGCCTAAAAAAGTTCTTGGCAGTAAAATAGTACTTCGCTGTGGATTCGGGAGAGGAGTTATTCTCAGACTGAAGAACCCATTGATTGATAAAAAAAATTGAACTGCAAGTAAGTTGCATCACACCTCGAGGTTCAGGAAGAGAGCAAAGGATTTCAAGGAACAAAGGATTGGAAGATTGATAAAGAGGAAGAAGCAACCCAGCAGATATCTGATGAAACGTCACCACAAGTGCGTCCTCGCTACATTCATATTCCCTGACCAATTCTGGAGTCAATCTGGGAAAATCAATGGCCTCGATTTGAAAGCCCCTTCCATCAGGATTCACACCATTTAGCCTTAAAGAAAGGGCCTCAATCATGGAATAAGACATGGGAAAAAGAAGATGCAGATAGGAAAACGTAATAACCGCCGGCGGACGGAAATAGCAGAGACCACTTAAAATAGAGAGAAGGAAGAAGGGAAAATATTAAAGAAGTTAACTTTATAAAAGAAAAAGTCGATTAGAACAATGGGTCGAGAAGAAAAGAACGGATGGATCGCCTGATATAAAGATGAAAGTTGAAGAAAGTTTCACGGAAAAAGGCCGCCGGCGCCAAGGAAGATGAAAACGAAAGGTCTAAAAGATTTTTAGGGGGAGAAGCGAAACTTAAATCATGAAAGAAACCGACTCTACCAGTCAGAAGGTGAAAGGCCGCGAACTAGGAGAACGTGTCAAAAAAACACGCACCTGGCAAGTAGTGGGGATGCTTGACAAAGAGGTGGCAGAGAGAGAGTTTCCTTCCCCTCCATCTTCGATACAAGGAAAGGAAAGAGGCAAACTGTAGGGGGTAAAACCCCTCGGAACACGTGTCTCGCATCCAAGAAGTCAAACCACACCGAGAGGACCGACAGCGAGATCTCGGATTAGCCCAAAGAAGAAGTCACACATGAACGAAGGAGAAGACTCGACGGGAAAGGATTCGGACCATGGCAAGGGGGCCGAAGACTAGGAATCACCTTCAGAGCGTCACCGCCTTACTCGACAGGGACTGCCACCACCACGATTGAGTCGTTTGTCTTTATTAGCTGTAAACCACCCAAGCTCGGCCTATATAAGGCGAGCTTGGAAAACGTTGTAAGGGTTGGGTTCTTTTTGGGTTGAGCCTAAGCAGCAAGAGAGAGATTAGGTCTGTATCTCCTCTGGTTCCTTAGGGTTATATTCCTGTAATCGCAGCATCGTAATATATACAAATCTTCATACATTTAGCCTTTGCTATTATATGTTTTCAGTCTTCAATTATTGTTTGATTACCTTCGGTATTGTTCTTGGTGGCCTTCGCACCATTGAATCTCAACTAAACTACTGTATGTATGAGTAGATCTGATGGATATGGCTCCTTGAGTACCTATGCAGATTTTCTACTCGTACAATAGCAGCAGCTATAAAGACCAATAGCTTATCAACATGATCTTTTATGGCTAAGTAGTAGCAATAAAAGATTTTGTAGTAGGCTTTTCTGGTGGGATGATGGGGTAATAAATGGTTGGGATGAGTTTTGAAAGAGGTTTTTTTTCTGGGTTTTGTATTTTAACTGTGGGTGAATTTGTTTTATGACTAGTAACAGGAGGATGGAACAAACAATGCCTCTTGGTCCACACCCAAACCCTTGCCTGGAGCTATAGCCTCTAGCCATGAGCGTGCCCTCCAGATTCTGAAAAGACACAGAAAACACAATTAGATTGAATTGCATGTCACACAATAATGATGGCTTTCCACTTACCTTCTTAATGATAGTAATGAACAGCTTAGAGATACAGAAAAGATTTCTCAGAGGGTTTGTGAGAATCGAAGAAGTATGATGATTAATATTATGGGAAGTTGAGGAGAAGTGAATATTGGTGGGTGGTTGCGTATGAAAATGGAAAGAACTCTCCAGAAAACCCAAAGGATAAGTAACTGCCCCAATTAAATGGCCATTAATAGACCAGATTTGACCATTATAAAAGGTGTTATAGGGTAACTGCTTGTTATTATCACCAAAAGAGGAAAGAAAAGGGTTTTTGAGAGAACAATTAGAGAAAGATGGCAAATTTATCAGAGAATGCAACTGCAAGTGAGACTCCAAGGAGTGATGAGTTTGAATTATCAAAGAGTTTGGCCTTGCTTTTGAATTCTGAGGAGTTGGGAATGTTAATTCAGACTTTGCAGCAGGAATATGATGATCGCATTGCCCGAGAAGAGATTGAGGCCAGAAACCGTCGCATAAGAGAGGAGATTGAAGCCAGTAACCGTCGAGCCCGGATGGAGCTAGAGACCAGGATGATGGAACATGCATCAGAGTTTGAAGATTGGAGTCGCAGAAGACAAGCTTACATTTCCAGACTGAGGGGACACCGACAAGTATCAGATGAAGAAAAAGACGATGAGGATGAATACGGAGCAGAAGGGAAATGTAGAGGCAGTGAGACTGAATCTGGGAGTGACAGTGAGAATCAAAGTCACGCTTTTCCTGAGGCAATGAATGTTGAGTCAGAGAATGAAGAGATCCAACAGCGCAGAGAACAGAGACGAAAAGAGGCCCTTTTTCGAATCTATTGGAAGGAAAGGAGTGAGAATCCAAGGAAGTTTTCTCGTACCATGAATGAAAGGTTGCCAGGTGAGGGGACATCAAGGAGGGTTGAAAAGGATTCGGAATATTCTGACAAGGATTCAGAAGATGAGGAAGAAAATGAGGATGAGGAGGATGAGGAGATGAAGGATTATGGGCCCGCAAGTTCTGACAGTGATGGTGGTGATCCTGATATTGATGATTATTATGATGAGATGGATGAGTATGTAGATGAGTCCGATGAAGATGAGGACTAATATGTCTTCTGTTGAGGTTCCTTGAAGTAAGTAATCTTTCTTTTTCCTGTTTCTGAAGATTTTTGTGAAGATCCAACTTGCTTTCAACAGCATTTGCGATATCAATGACGAAACGTTCCATTTTGGCAGCAAAGATCTCAGCAGAAAACTTAGTAGGAAGAACTCTAATGGAATCTCTATCTTCGTTAATATTTTCCTTGATCTTTACAAGTTTCTTCTTCTGCTTACTAGAAATGTTGGATGTGGTAGTACTGTAATGATATTTAGGATCTTTACTAGTTTTATGGTACTGCATAGAAGTTGCAGTTTGATTGTAAATATAGTGATAGTTGTAGCTGGTATTTTGGCTGGTGGTTTGTAAGACGGACGGCTTTAATGAAGTTTTCTTTGGTATGTCAATAGTACTGTTTTTCTTTTTTATGATTTGAACTGAATCAGGTTGATGATGATTAGCATTCAATATGTTACGCCTGAGATTTTGGTAGCTTGTATTGATATAACTGTGACTAATAATAGAGTGAAGATAATTAAGATTATGTTGCAGGTAATGAAGATTGAAGAGGGAAAAAATCAGATGCAAAAGGTTTCTCAAGAACTTCATGCTGATGTCATGATGACAGACCAGAACATGGATGATTAACAAAGCACCAGATCCTTACATATCTGGGAAGGCTCTCCACGTTACATCGTCAAATAGAAAAGGACACAAAAATCAGGAGGATTCTGAATCTATAAACCACTAACATACTCATTAGCAGTCTTCTTGGAAAGAATGTCCGCTGCAGAGTTACCTTCTCTATATTAGTGGTTAAAGCTAATACTATCAAAAAGAGACGACATATACAAAATATCCTTGATTAGAACCTCAAAATACCAAGTGTTTGTGATTGTACGATTTCATAAGTTTAAATAAGCTGTGGGTCACTTTCAACTTCTAAATTCTTGATACCCAGGTCCAAAGCAAGTTTCAAGCCATCTGACATCCCACAACTCCGCCATGTTGCTATTGTGGAAAATGTACCTGTTAAAATCCGCCACAAACTTCCCATCAGATTTGCGAAGAAGTCCGCCACTTCCTGCATCGCCTTCAACATTCGAAGCTCCATCTACATCAATTTCACAAAACCATCAATGGGAGGAGACTAATTAACATAAATAACTTTTTTCGGAGAAGAGTTCAAGTTTAACATATTTGTAGCATGAATATATTCTAAAACAAAGTTATAAAGAGTTCCAACAATATTTCTCCAATCAAACAACTTCCCATTAAACACATTGTTATTCCTGCCACACTAGATGTACCAGTGAACAAAAGGAATCAAAACTCTCTATTAAAAGTCATCATCTTCATAGTTAATATTAAAGATATCCATGAGCCAGTTAAGAGAAACATCATTTCCAATAATATTAACCTTGTAAGCATAAGAAACATCATTCCAAACAGGAGCAACCTTCTCACAATTTTAGAACAGATGGGGACAGTTATCATTAATCTCCAGACAGGGACGAACCCAAAAATTTTCGTTGGGTGGAGCTGGAGTGTTATAGATTTGCAAGGTGGTCGAAGGCCGCGATAATTTTTTTGAAACGATTTGCCAAGTCAGCGTAGCATACTAGATAGATTGATAACAAGAGACTAAAACGCACAAAACCAATATCGAAATGTGACTACAAAACTTTTTTCATAGTTAAGGAACAAAAATTTTAGATAATTGTATTGAGAAGTAGATTTTTTTTTTGTAGTTAAAGTAAAAATCTACATTAAACATGCTACAAATTAAATAATTTAGAATCTATATTAACAAATCTGACTAAATTTTAATCGAATACACATTCTTATAACACATGTGGCCTGGCAGTGGGCTACTATCAGTTAAGCTACTGGGCTATACAAAAAATCAACTAATACCCATACCAAAAAAAAAAAAAATTACCTATTTGAGGGGGTCTCATTTTAGCCCCCTCATAGTTCCGTCTCTGTGTCCAGACCCCTATTCCACAAGTTTGCTCTCACCAGAGTTTTCGCATGAGCTAGAAGCCATAAATAAAAAATACTACCTCCCTCCCACATAAATTGAGCTAGTTGGTTTTTCATTTTAGCTTATTTTAGACTAAAATGAAAAACATACTAGCTTAATTTATGTGGGACGAAGGAGGTACTTAATATGTGCTAGAAAATGAAGTTTCCATATTATAGGACCACTCTCGGCGGAAACTATCCTCAAAAGAACACAGCTTGTGATAAACACTTTTCACTTTGACCTGACCATCTTTCGAATAAGGCCAGGTAGCTTTATCAGCTATACCGGGTCAAGGTTCCAACGATTAGAAGAAGTATTAATGATATTGGCAACTTAAGGTTGTTAAGATGCTGAATATCATATGTTTTTTTTGATAAGGAAGCATTTTATTAAGTTTACGATACTCTAATACATTGTTTTTCCCTGTTTACCATACTTGTAATCCAGGGATCAATAAAGTCTACTTGCTCAAAGTTAAGAGCTTTATTACGACAACGTTTTGCTATTTCATCAGCAACAGAGTTACCTTCTCTTTTGACATGAGAGATAACACAATAAGTAAAAGATTGAACTAAGAACTGAATGTCTCGAATATGCTTCCTATTCTCCCATCTAACAAGGGGAAAATTTGTGTTGACAGACTTCACCACTACTTCTGCATCCGCTTCTATTGTGATGCGCTGCAGCTTTAGCTTCAATGCCCAACTCAACGCCTCCTTTATCCCCAAGCATTCTCCCTCCTCCGCATCTAGGATTCCTTCATGGTAGCTGCCTTTTGCTGCCCCTGCATCACCTGCATAATTACGAGATATTAGTCCAATTCCCAATTGATGAGTATCTAGATCATATGATGCATCAGAATTGATCTTAATGACTCCTAAATCTGGTGGAGTCCATATGGTGGTATTCTCAGAAATTGTTGTGTTCCACTCTGTGCATTTCTCTCCATAGAGTTGGAAATTTCTTATATGGTGCTGCGCTCTTGCTGCTGTCGAGCTTGGATTTAGCTTTTTCCCTTGGTAGACATGTTCACACCTTTCCTTCCATATAATCCAGCATCCCACCATTACTCTAATGCTCCATTGTAGCTGGTCTTCAGTGTGTTGAGTACTCAATTTCTCGAACCATGACACTATCCACTCTTGTATTGAGGCACAACTTGAATTTACCTGCCCAATGTTAATATTCAGAAGACTCCAGGTTGCCTTAGCATGCTCACAGACTAGGAGAAGATGATACAGTGATTCATCACTGTTCTTGCAAATGGTGCATAAAGTGCTTATTTCCTTCTTGACTTTGGCCAGGCGAACTTTTGTTTGAACAATATCCTTTAGACACTTCCAGATGAAAATTTTAATGCGGTGTGGTGCCTTGAATTTCCATAATGCCTTCCAGGTCTCTGTATGGACTGAATCATTGTGTGCCGGAGTGTTATACTGACCATTTGTGATAGCTTTGTATGCACTCTTGACTGAGAATCGTCCATCCCTTGCTGGTTTCCAGATTATTGTGTCTTCTTCCTCCTTACAAACTGCCATGCTTAAGATTTTGTTGGCAACTTCTACATTGAACACTGCACGAACCAGGCTTATGTTCCAACTGTTGGAATTGGGCATCATGAGTTCATTAACCCATCTGAGTTGGTGGTAAAAAGTACTTCTTGTTGTTACCAGTTCTTCATGACCTATCACCCATAAGTCCATCCAAATGTTGGTTGTTCGACCGTTATTCACCAATTTGAAGTAGTTCCTTTTAAGTAAGCTCAGCCCTTCTTCAACTCCCTGCCACACATAAGAAGTATCTTCCTTACCCACATTTGTATGGATGAGTTCTTCATTAGGATAGTATTTAGCCTTCAGGATACGAACCCATAAAGCATCAGGTTGAGTTGCCATTCTCCATGCTATTTTTGTCAGCAAAGCTTTATTCAGAGCTTCCAATTCCCTAAATGCAAGACCACCTACATCTTTTGATTTACAGAGTGACTGCCAAGAGATTAGACATGCACCCCTGTTTGACTTATAACCCCACCAAAACTTCCTTTCCATGCTTTCTAATTCAGAAATTAGTGTTTTAGGTAGGTGGAAAGTGCTCATCTGGTATGATGGGATGGTATTGAGGACATGCTTTACCATAGTTGTTCTTCCTCCTTGGTTTAGAGTCTTTGATTGCCAGTCAGTGAATCGCTTCTCAAAGGAGATTTTTATGTCTTCAAATGCACCAGTCTTTGATTTACCAATGAGCAGTTGAGATCCGAGATATTTTTCTTTGCTGTCCATACTAACAACACCAAGTGTGTTTCTGAGTTCTTCACTTAGAATTGCTGAAACTCCTTTGCTAAAATGGATGTCAGACTTGTCATAATTGATTACCTGACCTGATTGTTCTCCAAAGTATTGAATTGTCTGCTTGAGATGATTAACTGATTCCAAATTGGCTTTTGTGAAGATCATACAATCATCTGCAAATAGCAGATGATTGATTGCTGGGGCATCACTTGAGATAGAGAGCCCTTCAATAAGCTTGTTTTCATGGCTTGCCACTAGAGTTCTAGACAAGAACTCCATGGCAAGTATAAACAAGTATGGGGATAACGGATCACCCTGCCGTATGCCTCGTGTGGGTTGAAATTCCTTGCATGGTGAGCCGTTGAGTAGTACAGCCAATTTAGTGGTGCTAATACACTGAAATATCATCTGGCACCAGTCTTCATGAAATCCAAAACTTCTGAGAACTTTTAATAAGAAACTCCATTCTAGCCTGTCGAATGCCTTGGACATGTCAAGCTTAAGAGCTAGCCATCCTGAATCGCTTTTTTTCCTCATAGAGTGAATAAGTTCTTGAGCAATGATAGTGTTGTCTTGTATGAGCCTTCCAGAAACATATGCTGCTTGATATGGACCAACAATCTTTGTCATTAGTGGCTTCATTCTATTGACTAAGATCTTGGATATTAGTTTATAGGTTGTATTGCAGAGCCCAATCGGTCTGAAGTCCACTGGTGATACTGGTTTCTTCCTCTTTGGAATTAGAGATATGTAGGTTTTGTTTACTTGCTTGGGGATGAATTTGGACTTGAAGAATTGCTGAACCATGGAGCATACCTCTTCTCTTACTGTGGTCCATTGAGATTTGTAGAAGCCTGCAGAAAAACCATCCGGTCCTGGAGCTGACCAATTTTCCATACTTTTTAGAGTTGAGAATATCTCGTCTGGAGTAGGAATGCTAATAAGACTTTCATTTTCTGAGTCTGTTACAAGACTAGGAATAACACCATAAACTTGATTATCAATATCTACATTAGATGCAGTACTGATATCTTTGAAATGAGATGTGAGCAAATCAGCCATCTCATCTCTTGAGTTTATCCAGCATCCTTCTCTGTTTTGAAGACTGTCGACATTGTTCCTTAACTTCTTACGGTTTGTGATTGTATGGAAATACTTTGTGTTGTAGTCCATATCATTCATGAAGTTGTCTCTAGATTTCTGCTTGTTGAATTCATATTGAATTTTGTGCCATTTCTGAATATCTGACTGAATTGCTGTGATCTTTGCGACATTGTCCTCATTTGCTGGCAGCATTTGTAGCTCACTGAGATCCCTCCGTAAGTCATCAACTCTTAGATTTATATCGCCAAAATATTCTCGGTTCCATTTTATAAGGGCTTGTCTAGTAAACTGCAGTTTTTTATCAGGATGAAAGCCGGAGATCCTCTAACTTCTTCGGCCCATGCAGTTGCTATTTGCACTGCACAGCTCTTGTCATTCAACCAAGTATAAAAGAATTTAAAAGGCTTCCATAACTTCTCTTGTTTTGCATCAGCCACAAATAGTATTGGGCAATGGTCACTGCCAATTTGGTTGAGGTGAAATAACTTGGAGTTGTTGTAGTAATTACACCACTCAGCATTGACCAGTGCTAAGTCTATTCTCGACTTTTTATCACCAGTACCAGTGTTGTTATTAGACCATGTGAAGTCTCTTCCTGAGTAGCCTATGTCTTCTAAACCAATGTGGTGCAGCATAGCTTGAATTCCATAATCACTCGAGCTTGTAGTACTTGATGAAGCAGCAGAAGGACTTGTTAGATCAGTTAAGTGAATGTTCAGGTCACCGATCAGCACCCATGGTTGTTGTATATTCTGGCCCAACTCTTTAATAAAATCCCATTGCGTCTTCTTCTTTTGATGATTTGGATATCCATATACACAGCTTAATAGCCATTCCGGCTTGCTTGGGTCTGCTTGAACTAGCACATGGATCATGTTATTGTCGCTGCTAACCACTTCACAACTAAAACCAGATTTCCACATGAGAACTAAACCACCAGAAAGACCAACCGAGTCCAGAATATTTATGTTAGGGAAACCAAATGGTTTTAATAAAGGTCTAATCTTATTACTAGCTAGCTTAGTTTCACATAAAAATATGATATCTGGGTTTTGAGTTCGAATGAGATCTTTTAAATGATCTCTTGTGGCTTGGGTTCTGAACCCCTGTACATTCCACGACAACACTTTCATGTTGTTTGTTTCCAATCCTTGAGTATAGTTGACAGGAACTAATGCAATGAGAATTTTCGAATGATTGAATGTTTTAATGCAACTAATGCATAATGAGTTGACGACTATAAATGATTGCAGTAATATTAATGAACTTACAATGATGAATGCATGTTGGACAGAATAAGCATTATTTATGATTCCTAGTACTAATGAATGACTTTTTATATTGAAGTCCTGTTGGGAAGTAGTTATTGCAGGGTTACTAATTAATGAAACTGAAATGTGTAAATAAAACACAGTAGAACATCGAAATTTTATGCTAAAACCTTTTGAAATTGCTAGTATGAGATTTTGAAATACCTTGTGTGCAGCTCTCCCTTCTGGAATCCTATTGAAATGCTCAGCTTTTTGGCTAGAGTTGTTTGTTTGTATCCCCCTCGTACCAGCAGCAGCACCATGAATTTCATTTATCATTGCAACCTTATCATTCTCATTTGTTTCATAAACTGGGTTGTTGTGGGATAGGTTTTTTATCTGGTTTGAGCTATGGTCTGTTCCTTCTACATTTTCTTCTATTTGCCTTTTAGTCCTTCTATTTTCTTCTGCATCTTCATTCTCTTGCATTTCCAAGTCATTTGTGGATGTATAATCCGCAATGGACTCAGTGACAGCCTCCAGATTTAGAACTTTAGTTGCCAGAATCTCTTTCCCTTCTTCAGATTGTGTCCAAGCTAAGTAATCATCATCTGTCATTCTGGAGAGCTTTAACTCCAGTTCAATAGTTTCACAGTTAGCTGCAACATGATCTAGTACGAAACACTTTCTGCAAATTCGATACGGCTGTTTCTCAAAATGATAAACAATCCATACCCTTCATTTAGGTGTGTCAATCCATCCTCCTCCCTTTAATGGATTTTTGAGCATGATTTCCACATTTGCTGTTGTTGAGGCAATTCCCCTTGAATTCCTGTTATTTAGCACAATTCTACGCCCCAAGTCTTTGCACATCTCATCAAGGATTTTGTTTGTGATTGGCATATTACCCAACCCTCTAAACTGAACACTAAAGATTTGTTTCTCAAATTTGTGTTCCGCTACTGTCTTCTTTGAGTCGAACTTCTGCAGCATTAGTAAGTACCCATCAACAATCCATGGTGCCCTTTTCAAAACGTCTAAGATCGCCTTCTCTTCTTGGAATTTAAATACAAAAATGTTGACGCCTTTTGTTTGGACGTCAACCCTTCTGTGTTTCCTCCATATGCGTTTAGCATGCTCTTTGACATCATCAAAGTCGACAATGTCATCTCCAAAGAATTTTCCTAATAGACTGTTTGTCCAATCATCAGCAGCTTGGTTGATAGCTTCAATAGTAACTACATATTTTCTTAGAGGTCGAGAGGACATGGTGGTCAATGAGGTTGCCGCCATGCTGTTGGATATGTTTTCTATCTCAGATCTTTGCTGGTTGTTCAAGTCGGCCATTGGAATGTTGTAGATTTTGTTGAGATTAGGGCTGAATATCATATGTAATACTATTACTAAGAGGTTTCTCGCCACACCAAATATTATGAAAGACATTAACTGAATTCCCATCGCCAACTCTCCATTTGAGACTACTTTTAATCAAATGTTGACCGGGTTGCGTATCTAAATACCATTTGTTGATAATTTTAAAA
>JAJJMA010303337.1:0-12355 GCA_023529015.1 Papaver nudicaule | reverse complement strand
TATTACCCTGTACGTCCAGATTTGCAGAGAATTGAAGATCAAGAGCACAATTGCGCCGAGTTCTGACCATGGTAAGCTCTGGTTTTCATGGAAGAGAAAACCCTAAAAAGGAGAACGTTAATGGCAGCGGTAAAACGAGGTTGTAATGGGTGATTGGGGTGTCGAAAAGAAGCTTAGAACTCTACTTTTTTATTTTATTTTTTTCTTTGTTTTTTCATTTTTTTAAGAGAGAGAACAAAGAACTTACTTCTCCCCCAAAATTGAACTCTACATTGTCCTCAATGTGAATTGACTCGTCCAATGGAATTCAAGTACGGGTAGAAATCTGGTGGGTTGACTCCCATTAAGAAAATTTGGATGAGCTGACTCCCATCAAGCAAAAACTTTCTCCAAAGTCAGCTGCCAAGCATATATATACAATCTGAAAAGTTGAGGATCAGTCCAACATATCAAGTATGCTATAAAGGTGACCCTGCAACAATAAATACTAATACCCACAATGATAACCAAACTGAATTCAATGATGCAGTTAAAAGAAGCACAATTGCAACCCGTCCATCCATGTTTGATAGTGCAAAGCAAATCAGATTGAGGAATATTAGGCAAATAATATTTAGACATGTGAGCACTGGTTATATAACTTAAATCTAGTTCTAAGTCCGTTGAAATAACTTCTTTGGACAGATTACTTTCACTAGGCATCAGAGGCGGCAACGCTTTAACATTTTTAATAATCATGGAATCATCACAGTCAATGAAAGAACTAAACAAACAAATTTTGGTTCAAAAAATTCATGTGTAGTACCTGACTAGTATCAATATGTCCAACACTCATATATTCAGTCAGAAAATAACTTGATAGATTAGTCAAAGACGGGCTCAATGTAGCAATATTATAAATAATCAGACCATTATCGTCTTCAACTAAGTGCCCTATAGAAATCTCATGATTCAAGTGACTAGAAGGTACTTCCTTATGAACCATAACACTTAATGTTTTGGAGTCGTTAACAGGTCCTTCTAAATCGTCAACAACTAAAGGGTCTATAGGAATGTCACAATAAAGATGGTTTTAAGAAACCCTATAGATAGAGTCTATTGTCTCTAAGTCGTTAGACTTGGATACAATTTTCTCGATATTAACGCATTCTTCAAAAATATCATTATTATAACATTGATATGTCATACCATCTAAGTGTCCTTATTCCTAACCTCCTCCGTTTGAATAAGAGAGAGATCATTAGAAAAACCAAGGGTTGGACTTAATACATCATCTTCGGTTGGTATATACACATCATCATACTTATTGTTACAAGCATCAAGTTCATCATCATTATGCATACACACTGATTCAGCATATGATTTTTGGGAATCTTGGGTATCCTCACTTTCACTCAAAGTTTCTGAAAGTTGGTCACTATTATTTTCTTCTTCAGAATGATAATCAGTATGGGTAACAACGCCTGGTGCGTACCACGGGCCCAATTCTAATCTAATGAACAAGTATTTACCCGTAGAGAGACTACTGAAGTCAAGAGTTTTAGTTAATCTATCTCTCGCTCACTCTAACTCTGACTTAGATTCTCAAAAGTGATCGGTACTTCTTTTCATTGTCAGTAAACCGTAAGAGGAGATATCATTTTTAATTGGAGAAAAAAGTTGTATTTTTCTTGCAGTTGGTGTTAGGAAAACCAGTGGGTTTCCTAGTTTGGTCATGTTCTTTTTTTGGTCCGTTCCTTGTTAAGTTCGGATTCCTAATATAATTAGGAATGAATTAGAAAAGGGTTTGAGTTTCCTAGTTGGAGACTAATACTTGTAGACCAAGTTTGTATTCTCTATATATAGGACTAGAATTGTGGATGTAGAGATCCATCCTATAGGAGTGGTAAAGCCTTGTGCTTAGGTTTTTTGGTCTCTTTGTTAGGGAGGGTCGGTGCTACCGTGAAAGTCAATATTGGTGTGAGAGAAACCTGTAGAGAGAGGGTTTGGTGTTCTAGTGTGTAGGTTTGGGGCTTCGCCCTAAACCGGGATTTCTAGAATGTTTCCATGTTTCTCCACTGTTAATGGCAACTGTGAAGAAGATGTAGAAGAGTAGATATGAGGCGGGTTTGACGAATGGTTTGGAGAATTGATTTCTAAGGTTTCTCAATGGTGTCTCAGGTATGTCTTGGTAACTCTTCGGTTTGGGTCTTCTCGTGGGAGTTGTGTAAAGATGTAATGATCTTGATTGTAATGGAAGTTTCTCTGGTGGTGTTGGCCGTGGAGTAGCCTGCGAAGGTGAACCATGTATATCTTGTGTTGTGGTTGTGCTTGTTTATCTTCTGTCTATATTGTTATTTCTCCGTGTATGGTTCAAATCACCAACAACCCTTGTGATCATGTATTCCGCTGCGCTAGGGGTGCCAATTTCCCCAACAATTGGTATCAGAGTTGTTGGATGGGCGGGAGTGATTGAATCTAGAATTGAACGATGGTTTATTGTTCGGGTGGAGATATATGTTTGAAGATAATGTTTTAACCAGTGTTTACACAAAGATGGATTTGTGATGTGATTTACAATCAGAGGTTTAACTTTGGTAGAAGTGTATGTTCTTTGTTTGGTTTTATAATGTAGTATGGGATGCAGAATAAGGCTAAATGAGGTGGAATACATATATACTTCTTGAAGAGTGTTAGTGACCATACACTGTAAAGAATGGGGTTACAAAACTAGAAGAAAGGATGAGGATGTGAGTTCTCATGTAGAAGCAAGTCCAGCAACACTTCGAAGTTATGCACGAGATGTTATATGTTTATTTTCTTAAATATATGTTAAAGTGTTCTTGATGGCTTGCACGTAATATCAAGAATGTATCCGATCTTGGAAGCATGTACCACGGTAATATGGGCGTTCACATGGTATATATTTTTAGCGAGTATATTGGGTGTGATGGTGGTAAAAAGTATGTCAGATTGGTGATGGCTTTGGGAATCGCTAAAGGATTAAAGTCTGTTAATCATAGTGGAAATGTCTGATGGTTTATTTCAGATACACAATAGTCTTGACTTGTGCTGGAGTATGATGTTGAATCTAATTTTCCTTTCTGAATTAGAGTTCAATATGTTGTTAGCTTTCTTGTTAGGTGGAGCTAACGGTGATTCTTCTAGATGGTTCTCTTGATGATCAATGGTGGAGTCTGTGCAAGGATTCATTGACGGTGATTGGAGATTTTCATGGTGTTTGTGAAACGTGTTCGGTTTCACAAGTGTTCTTCTGGTCGAAGATGGTTTGAAGATTTCTATCAACGTCATGGTTTTTTGGTCAAAGAGATGGTTCTACGAAGATGGAAGTTCGGATGTGAGCTTCGAAGTAATTCTAGTGGTATAGAGATGGTGAAAAAAATTCTTGGAAAATGGAGGTGATTTTTTGTGATCGTCTCATGCTTTGGGAAACATGATCCGAGGTGGAGAGATTGTTAGGAAAACCGGTGGGTTTCCTAGTTTGGTCATGTTCTAGTTTTGATCTGTTCCTTGTTAAGTTCGGATTCCTAATATAATTAGGAATGAATTAGGAAAGGGTTTGAGTTTCCTAGTTGGAGACTAATACTTGTAGACCAAGTTTGTATTCTCTATATATAGGACTAGAATTGTGGATGTAGAGATCCATCCTATAAGAGTGGTAAAGCCTTGTGCTTAGGTTTTTTGGTCTTTTTGTTAGGGAGGGTCAGTGCTACCGTGAAGGTCAATATTGGTGTGAGAGAAACCTGTAGAGAGAGGGTTTGGTGTTCTAGTGTGTAGGTTTAGGGCTTCGCCCTAACCGGGATTTCTAGAGTGTTTCCATGTTTCTCCTCTGTTAATGGCAACTGTGAAGAAGATGTAGAAGAGTAGACCCTGCAACAATAAATATTAATACCCAAGTGCGTGTATACAATAAATATTAATACCCTGAAGAAATATTAGATTCGGATCGAGACTGACTTGGAAACCAATTTTGTTCCTCCTCCAATTGTGTAGACAACTGACCTACTTGAAATTCGATGTTTGCTATGGATTGTTGGGTGGATTGCATGAACAAACTTATAGATTCTTCCAAACTAGGAATTTGATATCTAGATGTTTCATAATTCACCCAATCCTGAGATTGCTCACCTACCTCATGTGAATAACTATCCCCTTGGTATGGGGTTTGGTACATATGTGAACAATCAAAGGGTTCCCTAGGATACGAACTATTACTACAAAACCAATTATTATTTTCATATGCCTGGTTTTCTAGAAATTTTATGCGTTCTTCCAGACTTGCTAAAATCTCATCCTCGTTGTACCGGGCTTGGCATTCATGGGAATAATCATCTGGTTCAAAGTAAAACTGGTAAGGATTCTCGTACCTAGCACGGTTCTGTTCCCGAATTTCATTATACCTTGATCCATGCATATACTCATGGAGAGATTGCTTATTCGATGCACCTTGTTGATAAAACGCCATAGCAGCAACAAAGGTACTTTCTCCCACACACTACAACATCAGTAGTGTCCAGCACTCACACAAATCCAGAAAGGAGCTTACTTTCAAGCGCTCCAAGAGTAGTTGTTTCAGTTTTTATCCAGCGGGTATGGAACAAAGCTCCTAAGGTACCTGAAAAGAAAACAAACTACACAAAGAACAATGGCTTCAAAAAGAAAAGAGAAAGGCTAAAAAAAAAAAGGTACTGAAAGTAAATCCTAAACTACGACTAGAAACTTAAGAGTATACTATAAGAGTGTTTTGCAACCACTTCCCGGCAGCGGCGCCAAAAACTTGTTCGTTCTAAAACATATACCGCAAGTGCACGGTGTCTATATTGTAGACAAAGGAAAGCACGATTCGCCCACGAGGAGTGTTAAATACGACTTTCAATCAATACTATTAACTAACTAATCAATTTCAATTCAATGAGGTTTCAAGTAAATAAATTTCAGAATTTTATACTAAAAGAAAAAGGCAAATAATTGAATCAAACAAGGAAAAATAGGGTTGTAATCATGATTATGGAAGTGCTAAGGCTACGGAATCCGTTGTAGGTTATATGTTACTCATGTTCTCTCCCAAAGGTCTCAATTTTACTCATGTATAGCGGAAACCTAGCTACTAACATGGGGGATGTATCAATATAAGAATAAATGTAACAATTTATCAAAATATATAAGTTCGGTTTCAACCTTAAGATATGATTTCTAAGTACTAGTTATACAAGGCATAAAAAGTCAAGAAAAAACCATAAAGCTCTATATCATAGGTTTTGAGTGGATGTTGTTCTTAAAATTGAACTATGAATCATATAAGACATGAGACATGAAGAATTTATCAAACAAGTTATCCAACTAAAGTAACGCAAACATGAAGAATTAAGCTTTTATTTTGAGAAAACCTTTGTTCAAAAACATGAATAACAAAACCTACAAAATCATCCTTCGCCTTAACAAGATATTTAGTTAGACATGGCCTTTTCTAAAAGCAATAATAAATATGAAGATGAAATCAAAAGCATGAAAAACCCTTGTTACTGTTATTGAGAATTCCCACAGCCTGCGCAACAACTTTTCTCCCTTCCAAAGATGTCGGTCTCTGTATGTTTCTGCGCCTTATATTACTTCCTCTCTCCTGTAAACTCGCACCCTAAGCACAAATGACAATCCATGTACCACCACCGTCCATAAGCTATTGAAACAATCGACTGCCAAACAATGTCAGAACCTGACAGTAACCTCTTAGACTCATCCCTGTTTTATAGGTTCCAAACTGACCCACAACCATGATAGATACGCACTCAAAGTCCTTGGATAACTAGCTAGCAGCAGAACATCTTGAGCTGAACCCATTAACCACCAGCAGCGACACAGTAGCAACAGCAGCAAAACCACCTAAATCTCGACTAAAAACACACCTTCATGGCTTCCAATTCTTGATCAAACCTTAATCCGTTTCATGATTTAGTGTAGTAAGCATGTTTACTTGTCATTCTTCGATTATATTCAGCTGGAACTAACCATTCAAGCTCACCATTCTTGATCTATTTCCGCAGCTTCACTCAAGCACTTTCACACACAGTTGACAGGCGTGTTTCTTGTTATATAGAGTGAGTTCAGCTGGTTTCTCTCTTTTAAGCTCAGCTCTGTCCTGCACTTAACCATCATTCGAAAACAACATACACACAAAGCACAGTTCAGTCATTGCTCTAGAGTCCTCGAAACCTTTCTCGTGTAAACTTCAGTCAATACCCACAAACCCAACAGCAGCAGAACCTACATTTCCCTTTTATTATTTTCTTGCTCAAGCATTTACTCGAATCTAACCCATTGTGCAGTTACTTATGTTCTCCTCAAGAACCTCCTATAAGTTGAAAACACGAACCACTGGAACCCCGGTTAGCCGGCGGTCACTTGGTAAGAACTGAACTGTAGACAAGAAAACGCGTATGACTTGAACTTGAAAGAGAACTTGTCGCGTCTGGGTAGTATGAATAAAATGAGGTGGCCCCAAGTGAAGATGCGTCTATACTCAGCAATTCTTACTCCAATTCCAGCGACTGCTCTGATCTTATAAGTTTGTTGCTTCAGTAATCTTCAATACACCTTAAATGGCTGCCTTCAGTGAATCTTTTGTCTGCCCCCAGTAATCCTTGGATTGCGACACTTTTAGAACCCTGAACCTTGCATCCTTCTTGTGTTTAAGTCCATCAACTTCATATGTCTCCAAATAGTATGTAGAGTTGTTGTTTTGCTTCATTTTGTATAACATGAATGCAAGGTACCCGCAAAATAGAAAACGGTGTAAAAATAAAGAATGTAAGACGCAATACCGACTAAAGTGTATCAATTATGTACTATTGAATAGGCATTTTAAGCACCTATCATATACACTTTTACCCCTCAACAAATAAAAGATTTTTGACCCCGTGTCCTTTTTTTTTGTCAACCATGAAATGACGTGATCGCCCTTCCTCTTTGGTTTATTTACGAAAATGTCTAAAGGAAAAAAAAAAATTTACGCCTACATCCTTTTTGAGGGGCATTTTCGGATATTCACAAACTTGTAAACATGAAATCCAATTTTTTTGTGTGTCCAATTTTTATGTGGTATGCAATGGATATTCACTTTTAGCTCAAATCAATCTCTGAAAAAAAATAGAAGAGTTAATGGTACCTTAACCATTGACTCATGCGAACCTAATGTACATCCTTATTGGTTACAAAAAGATATCATACATTGTAGTCTCAACCTCTGGTTGATTATCACATGCACCATATACTGGCGCGTTGATTTTTTCTTTGTTCTTTATGTTAAATTCTGCTTCATTATTCTATCCCTTCATTACCCATCAGACAAAGTTTCCCCTCCTACATTATATCCTTCACTCTTTCTTTTCTCATGGAAATTGATCAAAATATCAGTAGCTCTACATCCACTACAACTCAAGATATTCAAGAAATTACTTCCCAAATGGCTGAAAAACTTGTTCTACCTCCCTCTCTGCCTTCTACCCTTACTGAACCTGTTTATATTGATAAGACTGTTGTTCTTGCTGATGATGATACAAACTGGAAATGGTGTATGGTTGGTCATCTGTGTAGTGAAGTTCTTACCCATACTCCCTCTATCAGAAAATCCATTGTTACTCAGTGGCCTCTCCTCAAAACTCATACGGTTACTAACTTCAGTGGTTTAAGGAACAAGGTGCTCATTCGATTTCTTGCTGAAACTGATTTTGTCAATGTAGATTAGAATAGACCTTGGTTTGCCTGTGGTCATCTTATAGTTCTCAGAGTAGTTCCTTCAACGGGCTGGCCATCTAATTATCCTGTAAACTTTAGAGAAGAAGTCATGTGGTTTATCTTGTGTAATGTTCCTAATGAAGTTACTGAGTTTGAAGATCTAGAAAAGCTTACTCTCAAAATGGGGAAACTTCTAAAAGCCCTAACTCCATATGGGAATCACCCTCTCAAGAAAAATGTTAAGGTTTGCATTTTAGACCAAAGGAAGTCAGCAAATAAGGGTTTGAGGTCATTATGAACAGCAGTAACAGGATTAACTAGATGAAAATAGAGCCAATCATGCAGGTTGATATAAGTGTAAGCAACAGTAGAAAGATTAAAGGGGGGGACTAGCCCAAACAGAGGAAGCAAAAGGACAAGTTACAAGAGCATGCATCACATTTTCAGGTGGGCCTTTACATCTAGGGCAACTAGTACAGGCTATGTGCATTCTAATGTCCACATTACTAGTAGGAAGACAATTTCTAGCAGCTTTCCAGAGAAACAATTGTACCCTGTAAGCAACCTTGATACCCCAAATAGACTTCCAAAGTTTTCTATCTGGACTTGGTCTAAGACCTCTGAGACCCAGATAGGCAAATTTAGAACTAAATCTGCCATCCTTTGAAATCTCCCAAGCCCTCTTGTCAGGAGTGGATAACCGGCTTAAGGGAATAACGACAATCTTCTGGATAGAAGCATCATCAAAATGGGTGGAAAGCCTGGATGGGATCCAGGTTCTAGTAACTTCATTAATAAAATAGGAAACCTTCCTGATTGGCAGAGCCTAAACCAGGAATCCATTTATCACACCAAGGGTTTATAAATTTACCATCACCAACAATCCAGGAGATAAATGGCTTGATTAATTCCTTGATATTAAAGAGACATCTCCAAGTCCAAGAACAAGTTTTGGGACATGTAGCATTTAGAAAATCAGTATAAGGAAAGTATTTAGCTTTAAGCACAGAAGCAATAAAAGAATCATGAATTTATACGATTTTCCAGGCATTCCTGGCAATCATAGCCAAATTATTGAGCCCAGCTTTCCTAAGACCCAGACCCCCTTCAGACTTAGGGGAGCATAAGACATCCCAACCAAGATAATGGAGTTTCTTATCCTTAGGGTCCTGAGATTCCCCCCACCAGTATTTACCTAGATGATCCATTTTCCTACATAAGTCCCTGGGGATCAAAAAAGCAGCCATTTGATAAAGAGGGATGGCCTGCCCAACATGTTTGACTAAGGAAGTCCTAGCAGCCTGAGCTAAGAGTTTATTAGTCCAAAAACCAAGTCTCTTATCTATAGATTCTAGAATACCCATATGGGTTTCAATCTTAGATTTCTTAAACTCTTTAGAGGTGCCAAGATACTTTTCTCCCAGACCCCTATTCTGAATTCCAAGGAGATCAGCCATAACATCCTTATAGGAGGGATCAATACCAGGGCTAAAGAGGATACTAGACTTATCAAAATTTATTTCCTGACCGCCAAACAATACTTGTGGAGATAGATTTTTATGTGAGAAAAATCCATAGCAGGCACTCTAGAAAAGAGGAGACTATCATCAGCAAACAAGAGGTGAGTAATAGCAGGGGCATTCTTATGAACTTTAATACCAGAGATGTCACCATCTCTAGTAAGTTTGTCAATATAGGAAGAAAAGGCTTCAGAGTAGAGGATATAAAGATAAGGAGATAAAGGATCTCCTTGCCTTAACCCCCTTTCAGGTTTAATGAGACCAGTGGGAACACGATTAAGCAAGATAGAATAAGAAACAGTAGACAGGCATCCTAAGATTTGGCCCAATGGGAGCAGAGACCCATTTTGAGTAAAACTTTTTCCAAAAAGGACCACTCAAGTTTATCATAAGCCTTAGACATGTCAAGTTTAATAGCAGCAAGCTTACACAGTAGACAACTTCATTGGCTAAAAGAATATTATCAGATATGCTTCTCTTGGGAACAAAAGCACTCTGATTAGGTGAGATAAGTTTATCCCTAAAACTAATGCGTTGCCCTTAGAGAAATCACTATGGTTCCATAAGCCATCCCTAGATTGTGAAGATATAGGGATGGCAGAAATGACGAAAATTAGCAACCACGGTGGTATTAGCCATTTCCAGATGGGAACTCGGTTTCCGGAGCTTCCACTGTGCGGGAACTCAGTTTCCGTAAAAAAAATTTGGCGGAAATCGAGTTCCCGCACAGTCAAAGCTTGACTTTTGACCGGCGGGAACCGAGTTTCCGTAAAGAATGAGTTTCTATACAGGAAAACCATCGACCTGAACTCATTCCTCACTTCTTCTTCACTCTCTCTTCTTCATTCAAAGAAAATAAATAATCACCCCCTTTCGATTTTGAAGAAAACCAGTTGAAATTTTTCCGTGATATTATAAGGGTTTGCTAACATTTCGAAGGCGATTCTTTTGCATCATTCAATTTGAAATTTCATCCACAAGGTTAGTAAATCTTATCTAGGGTTTATAAAATCCAATTTTAATTTGATTATCATGATTCCTTTGATTTTAGAATGAATCGTTAAAATCCATTGATTTTTTGTTGTTGTATGGTGTATTTTTGATTAATGCTTGTGGTATTGAAGTAGTTTTGGTGTTGAATGTATAAATTGACTTAAAATTCATGCTTGTAAAGGTGCAATGAGTTTGATCCGTGTTTGAATGCGAAATACGGTCTCAATTTTGCTTCATCGAGTGATGATGATGAAGAAATTATTTTAATCCATCGCATGGTAGAATTGGATGCCCGGAGACATAGGCTTAGACAACCGGTGCCTATCCAAGTGCAATCACGCCAACACCTATGGCGTAATAGAAAGAGAGCTGATGCTCAAATGATGTATGATTACTTTACAAAGGGTGGGACTTATACTCCAGGACAATTCAAACAACGTTTAGGTATGAGTCGAGCTTTGTTCGAGAAAATTCTCTTCAAACTTTGTGAAGTGGATGAAGAATGACGACAACGTCAAGATGCAGCTTGTATTCCGGGACATTCTCCTCACATGAAGATGGTTGTTGTGATGAAATCTTTGTGCAAAAGTATTGTTGCTGATAGTCTAGATGATTACACTCGTATGGGTGCAACCACAACATATTACTATGTAAAGAGATTTTGTGCCAAATATGCATCATATTTGGACCTAGGTACTTGCGAGAACCTACTACCGAAGATGTTAGAAGGTTGCTAGCAGAGAATGCCGCCCGCGGATTTCCTGGAATGCTTGGTAGTGTGGATTGTATGCATATGAAATGGAAGAATTGTCTGGTTGCTTGGCAAGGAATACATAGAGGCAAAAACAAGGTTAGTACTTTGATATTAGAGGCGGTGGCTTCATATGACTTATGGTTTTGGCATGCTTTTTTTGGAATGCTCGGCGCAAACAATGATTTGAATGTTTTGGCCCACTCTCCCCTTTTTGATTCGCTTCTTAGTGGTACCTCTCCTCCGGTTATCTATGAAAATGAATGTTTGTGAAAGAATTCTATTTATAAAGATGAATACCCAATGGCTAGTTTTTGCAAATCCCCAAAATTCAAAATTCAAAAAAACTAGCCATTATGAGGTGTAGAGAGAGTGTAAGAACAAGTTTTACTCAATTAAAATGACACAAGTAACAAAAAAATAACTCAACCTAATTTTTCATTAATTGAAACAACAACTACAAGGGAATAAGTTTTCCTAATTGAAACAACAACTACATTGCAAAGATGAAAATAAACAACAAGTAATCTACTAACATTGCTCTAACTTTCATAATTGAAACACAACTACATTGCAACTACAATCCATAATCATGTCCGGCGGCGATTGCAACAATTCTTTCATAAAATTCACCAAACTTGAATGGCCGGTGGTTGAGGTCATAGAATTGTGCCCGAGCTCGTACGACCAATTCTCGGCGTGATGCATTTCTATGACTCTGGCGAATATCATTCATAATTCTTACAAAATCCAAGATCTCTCTACTAATTAATGCCCATCGGTTTCTAATTCCATTTTCATTTCTACCTCTTGGATTATTTGTAGCATTCACAAACAAACTAAAAACACGACTCCAAAACGGTGTCTCTCCTTGTAGCCCCACAACATTTTCCATTGATACATGAATGAAACAATTAGTAATAGCACGATCTTCAAACTCGGTGTAATTGGTCGCCATATCGATTTTGTGATGAGAAAAAGTTGAAAATTTGAAGGGAGAAAGAAGGAATCAATAGAAACAAGATTGATTGTGGTGAATTTGTCAAAGAGGAAGAATTCTCTTATATAGAAGAGATCCCAACGGATAGTTTTTTTCAAATTTTGAAAAAAGAGTCGTTGGGGATCTGACGGTCAAGAAAAACTAGGAAGATGGATGGTTAGATGTTGAGGTGTAGAGGGGGTGTAAAGAAAGAAAGGTCAAACGGTCATATTTCTGGGACGGGAACTCAGTTTCCGCAAGAGTTCTGTGCGGGAACCGAGTTTCCGTAAAAAAAAATATGCGGGAACTGAGTTTCCACCCTGCGGATACTCGGTTCCGCCTCACATCTGTATCTCTATTGCCTGCTACATATGTGTAGCA
>JAJJMA010303312.1:349-11132 GCA_023529015.1 Papaver nudicaule | reverse complement strand
ACCTCATGCCATTAATATCTCAATTTCACAAGCAAAACTGTTACATACACAGCAATAAACCATGGATCTGAAGTAAAAACATGAACAAATCAAACAAGAAACTGAACACATGACCAAATCAAGCACACCTGTTCATATATGATTGTCAACATACACAACTACAATCATACAAAGTAGCTAAAACATGGAAAAATCAAACAATTAATCCGAATTCCTTCTCAAAACTTAACTAGATCTACTAAGAACAAGTCAAAACACAAGTCAAAATCCAAAAACCAAACTAAACAGAATCTTACATATTATTCTTCTTCAGATAGCCAACACAAATCTAATCAATTGTCTCTTCGCCGATCTTCACCAACCCGGGAAATCAAATCGTCTCGTGTTACTTCTTCAAGATTCAATCAATTTTTGTTTTTCAAAAAGATTTATAAAAGTCAGTAACTGCAAACTGAAAGAGAGATTATGAGTAGCAAAAAAGCAAAGGACGGGTAATTTGTACCTGAATCGGTACTAACAAAGCGAGGAGATATTTTTTATTTTTAGTTGCAGAGAACGCGTGAACGTAATTGGAAACAGAAATGAAGTTTCATAGGAGGAGCGGCGTTGAATCGCTTTCTTTTTTCTTTCAGTGGGATTATTTTTTTAATGTCCCACTAGCCTATCATAGTGGATACGTTGGACCGAAGAGCCGCGTTCCTGGTCAACTAATCTGTCGGCTGAGGATTGAGATTGAGGAGGTTCTTTATGGCCAGACCGTGTGAGGGTGTGGTTTGGGTCGGTTACTTTTTTGGATGCTGCTGATACTGAATAAGTGGAGTCCACAACAAAATGATCAACATGTTTGAGAAAAATCTAGAGGCTTCTTTGCAGATAAATCTGATAGTTGGTTGTGAAAGTCGAACTCCATTCAGACACGATTTTCATTGCACAAAATTGGTCCAAAGGATTAATTTTGTTAGTTTATTTATCTATAAGACATCCAAAGTTAGATATTGTTTTAAAAGACATCAAATAAAAAGATACTTTTTACATAGACATATTCTAAAAAGATGCTTTACATTATTATTTTAAAAGACATGTACAGTCAGCTTTATATAGGGATTTACCTAGAATGCCCTTAAACCAATACCTCACCACCACCACCATCTACCATTACAAATAATAGCAAACGACCATCACCACCTCATTTCCAACAAGCACCACCACCACCGCCGCCACCTCCGTTACCAACTACAACTTCCGACCACCACCATCATTCCATTTCCAACCAATAACTCACCACCACCACTATCTACCATTACAATATATTACAAACGACCATCATCACCTCATTTTCAACTAGCACCACCACCGCCGCCGTCATCCACCGTTACCAACTATAACTTCCGACCACCACCACCACTCCATTTCCGACCACCACCACTCCATTTCCGACCACCACCACTCCATTTCCGACCACCACCACCACCACCACCACCACCACTCACCGTTACCAACTATAACTTCCGACCACCATCAGCACCATCCACCACCAACTACACTGATAATACTCAGGTACCAGTGGTTACATCATTGATAAAGAAGAAAAAAAAGAAGAAGAAGCAAAAAACATCATAAAACACTGATAAAACTCAGGTACAAGTGGTGTCAACACTGATAGTACCCAGGTATCAGTGCTTACATCATTGGTTACATCATTGATAAAGCAAGAAGAATCCATCAAAAGCAACAACACTGATATAACTCAGGTACAGGTGTTGTAAACACTGATAATACCCAGGTACAAGTGGTGTCGATGCTAGGGTTATGGTTAAAATCAATTTCCAACCAAAAATTAATCTAGGGCAAACAATTTCAGGTACAATTGCGGTCAACACTGATAATACCCAGGTACAAGTGGTGCCAATGCTAAAATTAGGGGTAAAATCAATTTCAAACCCAAAATTAAAATCTAGGGCAAACAATTAACAAATCAAGCAATTGATCGAATACTCCTACCTTTTTATTTGAACATATATCGTTGGTGTTGGTAATGGTGATTGATAATTTCAATCGGGAGGAAGTGATGACGGTGGTGGTGGTGGAGGAAGAGATATCACGATGTTGGAGATGGCGGTGGAAGAGATGACGGTGTTGGAGATGGCGGAGGAAGAGATATCTCGCTGATTTTTTGTGGTGGTGGTGTTGCTGCTGCTTCAATGGTGTCGTTGTTGTTGATGGTGTCAATGATATCAATTTCACTACACTCAACACCAAAATCCAATTTTTTCTTCGCATCTTCCGCATCTACAATTTAACTTTCTTATTTATCATCGGCAACAAGAAGATTTTGAGATGCAAGATCCTAAACCTCTTCTTAAATTCCTAGATGTCGAGGATGACGGTGGTGTAGAAGGTGGATTCGTTTGGTTTTTGCTATTGTTGGTGGTGGTTGCTGTTGTTGTTGTTGGGGGTTGCTGCTACTGTTGGGTTTTATGGTTGTGGTGGAGATGGTGGTGTGCTGTTTGTGTTGGTGATGGAGATTGAGATCTGGCGAAATCAAAGCTGTGGTGGAGATGGGGATGGAGAAGTTGAGAAGAACTCTGAGCGGAGAGAAACGGAAGTCAGAGATTTTATTTTCCAGTTCTAAGACTACAAGGGTACTAGCGTCTAATAATGTGTGACTCATCGAATGTCTTTTAAATAAAATCTAACTTTTAACCGTCCACTAGGACCTGGCCGCTTGCGGCCAGGTCCATATAATCAATTTTCTCATTTTCATTGTCTTTTAAACATCGTTTTCTTTTGGGGGAAAAAATTACGCTAGAAATTTCAAGTATCTGTATATTTCCTTAAGTCTATAACTATAAGGATTCATTAAATAGTGAATATCGATAATACGATACTTTTTTTTTTTAACAACTGATAATACGATATCACCAGAAAAACTATCTATTTACTATAATTTTTCGCCAAGTCAGTCACTCCCAATCAGTTGCTGATGGATAAAGTAATCATTTTAATGTTTGAACACAAATTATTAGCAATACAGTTTACAAATAATATTAGGCTGTTTATGAGAAATCTGATTTTATGCATGATTCCTAAGAAATGCGGATATCACATCCTCCACCGTTGATTAAATATTTAGCAATATTTAGTACTCATTTTCAAAAAGGAGTTGGTGTCCAGCTTGTAGCTAGATTACCACCAATTTCTTGTTTGTTTTTTTTTTTTGAAGGTAAAGACAAATTACATTAGTTCGCTCGACAGGAAGGTACAACTCTTGGTGTAGTTACACCCATTTTATCATTAAATAAGATTTGATGTAAACACGGGATAGTTACACCAATTTCTTGTTAAGTTCCTTTGTAACTTGGAAAGTCTTTTATTTTGTTATATTAATGAATAACGAAATTTACAGACGTGCTAATGAAACCAACTGATAATCACTCAACTAGATAAATAAACATTAACATTTTTAAAGAGTGTGCATAAAAATGGATTCGTTGAGGAGACGTACAAACTTTGCCAAGTCAGATGTAAAAATTGTATGACTAACTGGACGGCCATGTAATGTGTGACATATCAGTCTTGATGCACCACAAAGGTAGTGAAACCTTGTCATAGAATATTCGAGATTGGAGATATGAACCTAACACGTCTCATTGGACTATGACTTTCTGTGACTAGAGAGCTACACGACAAAAACACAAAAGAGCCGTTCTTTGTCGTGATGATAGGATAGGATGGGTACACGTGTTCGAATTGATAACGTTCTTCTTTTTTTACTTGTAGGAAAATACTTTCCGTGGGAAAATATTTCCAATGGGATTTTAGAGTGTTTCACATTGACAAGTTGTTTTGGAATACTGTTTACGCAAACCGACTGCACTCAAACTAGGGGTGACACAAAAAAGTTGCATTCCTACCTACTGCGCCACAGTGTGTTGCACTAAATAACACAAGTCCGGATATTTAGGATGGGTTGGCATGCCAATGAGCTGAATGCACACTACTTTTTTTTTTTTTTTTTTTATTTTTTTTGAATGTGAAAGGTTATTTTAAAAGTTGGATCGGAATCCACTACTTACAAACCTACGCAAAGAAATAAAGAAAAATCCCTCCCCCTCACACCAATGTCGACGAGTTTCGAACTCAGATTGCTGGTGTCATCACCCAACAACACCAATGCAAATGTACTACAGTGACATCTGCCACTACTTATGTTGAAGGGGGTGTAATTCGTAAATCCCTATGGGGTAGATTTTACCAATACACCCAATCTAAATGAATAAGCGATGCACAATAACAAAAGTAGAACATGTATAGTAACGCTAAAGATGGATTAGAGGTAATAGAGATAGAGCTATTAATGTGTAAAGTAAAATCTCTCAAGCATATCTTATTAACTCATGACTTGTATTATTTCTCACCTTGATAATGATAATCACTCTACAAATATTAAAGTTCTTCACTAATCACTGAGCAATGGAGAGTAAGAATGGATTTCTTTATCTCTCAATAGATCAGCCCTAGAGTTCACTTTTCCAACCCCTCTCTCAGTTGAGATACATGGCCTTATATAGGCGCTATACATATTGGATTACAGCTAATACAAACAAACATGACTCTGACAATACTTGTCTTCACTCGCTGACCTTGATACCGCCGTCCTCATTTTATACTTCAGCGTCTCTAATCTCGAATTGGATAAGAACAATGACTCATTTCCCACTGAGTCAATGAGTCAACTCTGACAATCCTACCATTCTGATCTTCACTAAATGCTCAACCACATTTTCAGCCTTTGTCTGTGACGTGCCTACCTCCGCTCTGCTTGGTACGTTTTTCCATTCTTCTCATGGGATACGCTGATGTAATCGTCTTCAGTTAGACGCATATCTCTTTCCTTGATCAATCCGCTGAGAGGCACTGCTGACGATATTCTATGCTTCAGAGGTAATCTTCCTCTTCGGCGTCACTTCTTGGATGTCTCTGATAGATAAGGGCATTTTCTACACTTACAGGGGGCTAGCTTATAGTAACCAAACCAAAACGATGTAGCCAAAGCAGGCAGAAGGCCTAAGCTTATGGCTCTTCCAATTTAGTTTTCGCTTCGTGTTACATGTTATCTCGAAGAGTCCACTAAATCTTATGGTTAGTTCCAGGTTCAGGCAGAAAGCGCCTATATAACAGCGCATATCTGCTGAATAATAAAGCGCGGAGAATCGAGACTGTTGATATAGATGCTGGTGAATCCTGGAATTAAAGGATAATTTGGCTGTTGTTACAAACTTTAATCTTTTACCATTAAAACTGCCCAAAAAAAAACTGATAATTGAGCTTTTATTCACAACCTAACAACCATTTTTCTTCTCTCTGATTCCATTTTGAGTTCAAACACAGAATTGAGTTGGAATTTCCCCAAAATATGAAAATCTATTGAAAAAAATTATATTTATAATACAACACAAAACTATTTTAGCCCAAATCAATAAACTTAAGTTCCTTGGATATTCGAGCGTAATATGTGCGACCTCACTTTTTTGTTGGGTTAAACTTTTATTTCTCGTCTAATTTGCCAATTAAAATGATGTGGATCCTAGCTAGCTTGAATATCTAGCCAATGTTTACATCATTTTGTAAGTCTTGCTAATACTAAGATATATAAGTTGATTGGTTTCCTCCAAAATTTCAAGGTTTTCATTGCCAAAAGGCATTTCATCCTTTTCTTTCACTAAATCTAGTTTCTGGATGGCAGGATGGTTTTCCAAAAGTTACTTTGAAGATTAAGGCATCGCTAACTCACTTATAAAAGAAATAACAAGATACAAAAATTTTGTGCAAAATGTTACATTATAATTTTATGTTTGGTCATGAAGTTGTGATGACTCATTTTATGTCTGTGACCTCGTTTATTATGAAGGGTACTTGATTATTAAAGGTTTTGAAGTCTTCTTTTATAATCAACTGGCTCTTCTGAATTAGACTTGTTATACACTACATTTTTCGATAAAAAATGAGTTTCAATATTTTAGTATTGTCATCTCCAGTTACTAACATCATCTTGAGCTGACAAAACTGAAGATGGATAACCAATTAACTATAACAATTGAATCACTTCTAATAATTCCTCCTCATTCAAACTTTTTGAAAACCGAAATTCCCAAGCACCAGGAGCAGAAATTATATCCCTCACCGTGGCTTGCTTTCTTAGGAAAAGAGCAGGAGAAATTAACCTCAAAAGAAACTTCGAATTTGATCAAATTAGGTCTTGTTGTGGTTCACCTTCACCGCTCTTTCACCCTCAAAACTTTCATCCTTTATTTCAGGTAGCAACAGCTTGGTAGTGAAGCATATACGATGGTTAGCCCTTTATAAATATAAGAAGATAAAACAGATGATTCCATTTGGAAGGAAAAACTAGCAAATACGGCAACCAATTTTCCTTTTTAATACAAATATGAGCATATATAACATATTCTCTATCGTGCGTGAAAAAATATAAAGTGGGACAATAGACAATTTGTTATTTGGATACAACTATGAGCATAGATATTGTCTATCGTGTATGAAAAAAAATATAAAGTGGTACAACAGATAATCGCCGTCCACATCCATCTTTGTTGTATATGGCCAAGGTGTCAACAGATGCCAATAATGCACTATTCGTATCCGAATCCGAAAATTCCAAACAATATCTGAATCTGATTTGAAATCTGAATGAATATAAGATCTTCGACGTCGAATTTGGATTCAGATTTTTTATCCGGATTTCGGATAATATTTTATCAGAAATCAAGAGAATAGTATTAAATGATAAAGGAAGTTATATAAAAATATTTCTAAATAATTTCTTATGGAGTATGACTTAATTAGTTAAAAAAAGATACATGAATATGCATTATTGTAAGTAGTAAATCACACATATTAATGTATTATAATATCTCGAATAAGAATTAATTCGGATGCTTTCAAGTTTGGATGCGAATACTTATGTTTTTGGATACAAAATTTGGATATCTGAATCTGATTTAAAAATCTGGATAATGTCCTATATTTCGAATGCGGATTCGAACGGATTTCATAGTTTTCGAACATCCACTGACACCCTTTCATACGGCTAACCTTATGAACTGTTGTTTATGTGTAGTTGATGTTCTTCACAGGTGTGGATATATGATCACTTCCTCAAACTGATAGAAGGGCATGGGAAGTGGAGGGATCAGCTGAAGGATAAGCTATGGGAACCACATCAACCAAGAGGCAAGAGGTACATCTTCAAGGGGGGTCAGCTAAAGGGTAAGAAGAATTGGTACCTTTTTGTTCGCCAGAGATTGGACACCATGACCGCACAAGAGGTAGTTTTTGACTCCTACAAGGAGGATAGAAAGAAGGGAAAGATACCACCAACAGAACACATTTCTATGTACAATGGTCCTTTGTCACTAGTGGAAAATGGGTTGAATAGATCATCACAAAAACTGTTCTATTTTCCGAAATAGAACAATTTTTTGTTGTACTTTATTCCGTCCTATATTTTTCGTCCTTCTTTTATAGAACGGAAACTTGTTTGTTCTACATATAGAACTGTTATTCATAGTACTTTGAAAGGACTGTCAGAGACAGTTCTTTAACTGATATTTTTATAATATAAAATAGGCACCGTTTCAGCAAATCTGACTGGGATTCAGTCCAGTGAGATCATTCTGACGGAGCTGACTGAACCTAAACTCAAATTACAATCAAGTTTTATTCATTTAAACCATTCAATTCACATTTGAATCCATTGTACTTCTCATCGAATCCACTGTAGTTTCAAAATCACTAATTTTAATGAATTCTTTTACATACATAAAATCAAAAAGCATCTATATAGGCTTACTGCATATATACAGAACTAAGAAGACTCTTCACCATTCCTTTCGTCCTCTGCCATAACTCCAGCCACCAACACAGTGACACCACCTCTGGCTTCTATCTGGTAACCTCCCCTTCCTCCTATAGTAGCTCTTCCTCCTGTCATAAGTTAAATAATTCAATAAGCTTAATGCCCCAGTTATGCCTGCTATTTCAAATAGATAGGTAAGGACAAAGTTGTTTTTCTTATACATTCTACTGTCACAAGTATCCTTGTGATTCTAACAAGAATGTTATTAGTGTGGAAAAACTAAAGCTTCTAATAATCCAAATCACATGAAATGGATGGAGCATATCAGACGGAATAAGTTTCAACAAACACAAAATTACAAGAGATTTCCAAATACTCGTATCCAACTAAGTTGATAAAACGACTACTGAAAACATGCACCATGACTACTGAAATTGTTGCTAAGGGTTGCAGGAATACAAATACGTGGTTACATGCATTAGCTTACCCGAGAGAGTTCTCCCAAGCCTCTGGATAGACTGGTCTTCCTTCTTTATCACTAGTGGAAAATACCCGATTAAGCCTGAAATTTTATATGGAGCATAAAATTAGACTGAGAATTTTAACAGCAAACATGGTACTCGGAAAACTTCATGAAAAAGATAGCAGCAAGTCTGTAGACTTGCAAGGTAAGCAAACATGGTACTTGGAAATTTCATATGAAATTGGACTTAGCAACCAGAGATATGAATTTTTGCAGCTACCATTAGTAAGCAGTCCAAGTATTTTGATGACATCTAAAATGTGCAGTTTTCTCAATTAGAAAATAAATAAAGTAAATTTCAAGGTAAAACTGAAAAAGGAGTTCATTTGACACCAAGGAGAAGTTACTCGAGTCTATAATTGAAACCTGTTCAAGAGAGGAAATATAAAACCTTTACATTAATTACAAAGAATAGGAAGCAAATCGCAGGAAGGAAATCACATACAAATTGTAGTGTAGATAGATGCATGTCTTACCTCAGTGGCAAGAAAACTGCATATACCACTGCACGGGAGATAACCAGCACATCAAACATACCTGATTTGGAACCAGCAGATGGTTTATCGCCAAAGAGTCACTCAACTTTTCATAAGAATTTAAAAAAGATGCAGGGCACTACAGTCAACACAGAATAACAGCAAATGGCATAACATGAATTGGTGAGATAGGTCTAGCAGCTTTGTTAAATGGTAAGACATGCCTACCAGAAAAATGGCATAACTGAAAGATAGGAAACTATATACCATCGACCAAAAAGTATGCAGATTAGTAATCTCTATCTGACAAAGGATCTAACACTATAATACATTGCCAAAATCACCACGAATTCAAATACAGATCACCTCTTTTTGTTGCTGTAAATCTTGATTATGGAAAAACTAAAAAGTTGGGACAAATACATGAGTTCAAGGGAACTTTATGCTTGTAGAGCTAACCCTCACACAAACCTGATAGAGAAAAGACACGTATCATCCAGAAGCGCCTAACTAATGCCACATTGGGATATTTTTATGATCGTTTTTTACGGTGTCATCCTATAACTTTCCAACTAGACAGTTATCCAGTGGCAGTATTCCTAATATGAACAAGCAACATTCAGGGTCACGCTAACTCATGTAATGAAGTGTGTCTAAAGCAACAACACTGATGTTTGCTAGTGTTTAAGCCGTTATTTCCTAGGTATCACTCTTGCCCTGCTAACTACACAATTACGTAGTGGTATACCCATTACAGTTCATAAATCATACAAGATTACCGCAGTTACCATTACCACAGAAAGAATCCCTATAAAGAATTTCATCTACTTAGCTAACTTCTACATTCACCCACCATTCCTTTGATGAACAAAGGAGTAAACTCTAAAACACCTTATGAGCCAGCAAAAACAAATGACTAAAGAAGAGTGCTCGCCCTGTAACTTGTTCACCAACAATGAAATGAAAGTTTATCTTTTGATAACCAAAATCGCAGATTAAAACTATTTCCTTTTGAATTCCATTAAGACATATAAAAATATAAAAGAAACAAAGAATTCTAAGAGATGGGTTTTGAAGTTCCACCTGCTTTACGCCATTGTTTCCTTTACTGTCATGAAAACTAACGAATACCAAAGCATAAACCACATTACAGCTGCCAACTGGGATGAAATTAATTGATCAGAGATCCCAAGATCTGATTTATTTCCTCAAAAATTAAATCTTTTTGAAAAAAATCACAGCTTTTCTTCAACAAATTCATGTTTCTAAAACATGGGTTTTGTTCCAAATTTGTTTTTTGTTCTCCGATAGTACCCAATTTCATGCTCCTGCAAATCAATAATACAACAAATCGATTAATCATGTTTTTTTTTTTAATAAATCGTGGATACAAAGTAAACTATGTATCTTTATGATCTGTTTCCTTACGTAGATGATATTATGCTTATGGATCTGTATTTGTTTGAATGACATCACTGAAATTATCCTTCTTTTCTGTATCTTCGATCAAATCTCTGGTATAGTATCTCTCTAACTATATCTAAAATTTAAGCAGTGAAGTGGTGTTGTACTGTTGTTAACATAGAGGGGTGGTGGTGGTGGTGGGGGGGGGAGAGATGGATAGACTCAGAGAGAGGGGCGGTGAGAATAACAGTGAAGGTGGGGGAGAAAGAAGAAACAAGGGAGAAGACGAAGAAGATGGAGAGAAGAGAGAAATGGTGAGGTTAAGATAAGGCGATAAAACCTAGGTGGACCTCTGTTCTAGATTAAATCAGATATTTAAGTCGCGATAGAACACTTTTGTTATGGGCTCGAGTTTTTTCAAAATTTTAGCTCCGTTTTTAGCTGGGCCCCAAGGGGTTCAACCCAAAACTGTTCTTGTACAAAAACCAGTGTATGTTCTATTCA
>JAJJMA010303308.1:39082-61100 GCA_023529015.1 Papaver nudicaule | reverse complement strand
ACAGTTCAAAACAAAAATAAGTTAAAGTCTAATCTTTAATCTCCTTATGTATTTAGGGGTAGCGTCGAACTATTTTAGAAGGAAGGACAATGGTGATAATCATTTCTATCTTAAACATCTCACTAGTCTGAAACCGGAGAGAAACTTACCCTCTATTGTATTTAGGGGTGGCATCTCTATTGTAAATTTGTAATGGGTCTGAAAAACTTACCCTCTCCTATGTCACTCCAACTGGGGGATACATGTACTAACGGAAAAGGGGCTCTATATCAGATTTTATATAATTTACCACTACTATGAATATACGATTAACCTACCAATAGATCAACAAGTTCAATCAAACACCAGTTAACAACTTTTAACGCATACTTTGCTAACTTAAAAGCAGCAATAATACCTTCGTCCCAGGAACAAGATCACCATGTATTGAAGGTACTTGAGAGTACTCAATACCAACAATTTGTGAATATCCATCAGTAAGAACTAATCGAAGAAGACGCTTAGTTCCCGAAGTTCTTGAAGAAGCTTCAATATTACTCTGGTAGATATCTCTAATACAATCTGTAAACATTACAAAAACAAATTAAAACCCCAAATTAACCTAAAATGACTCAATGTGGAAATTAATGAAACATAATGTGTTAAAAGAAGAAAATTTACCTGTAACACTTTAGGACCATGAAGATAAGAACTTTTTCTGTCATCTGGTAAAGATTTACCACCAATAATTTTTAAATCCATGTTCAAAAGAAGGTCTGATTCAATAGAATCAGCAGAAACCCTATTATTGTTTACTGTGGAGATATGATCATGAATTTGAGATCTGATTTCTTCAATATTTCTGAAACACCATCCTTGGCGAATTAGGGTTTCTAGTATAAGAGTATTTGTGCTCTCCATTCCTTTTCTGAGCGATTGTAGAATTTGTGTTTTTGCGGGAAAGAAAATCACCTTAAAAGAGCTTAGGCCGGGGACCAACCCCGGCCCCCCCCCCTTTAAGCGGGGGGGGAATTTTTGTTGTGCGAGAGGGAATAGTTGTCTCCCCTGAAATTAAGCCCCCCATTAGCAATGTTGGATGTAACGGGGGAATTTAAAGTGGCTCCGCTGCTGAAGCTGGTGGCAAGAGGCGCACCAGCACCAGGTACTTGCTAAAGACCCTGGAGACAACGTGAATCGCGGAGCAATTTCATTTGCGAGTATCAAATCGTATACTGGATCGTGCATCCACAATTCACAGTAAAAAAAAAAATGCAATACAAAAATTATTTACATATACGTAAGTAAACAGTTAAGTAAAATATGTTGGGACAATCGACTCTTTGACTAAGCCAAACGTCTCGGTTCATAGCTATCTACATGTTAGTTAAAATTGCAGAAACAAACTAGCCAACGAGAAGCACGTGATCTCCTAGATTGCTCCATGAACCTTACTGTGATCTAGGATAAGAAAAGATAACAAGAGAACCACACACAGGTGCAAATCACATACACACAAGCAATAAGTAAAGTACTCACATATTTTAACGTGGTTCAGACTTCAGTTTACAAACTTATGTACTAACCTTGTAAAGTATACTTAGTTCACAATTAGTACAGATTTCAGTTTATGTCAGTTTATGTACTTAAGTTTGAACTAAGTTTAAGGGCTGCGGTCTTCATCAATCCTTGTTTGAACCAAGTTTAAGGACTGCAGTCTTCATTTCAGTCCTTACTGATTATAAATATCCTTTTTATGCCACAACATGTGTAGATCAAAAAGCACTGAAGTCCAAACTGAGTTTAACTATTGCGGAGAACAATCGTAAACATACCTCTTTTCCTCTACTTTTTAATTGTGCCCGCTTCGGTAAGTTGAAAACAATCATAAACGTCCACTCATTATCAGGTTCCAAGTCTGACAAGCATATCAAATAATAAGAATCTCATTGTGTTATATTTTTTTGTCAACCTTTCTTCTAGTTGGAGATTATGCTTTACATAGATGAGTGTGTTCATTCTTTGTTGCGACGTCAAACGATTCTTCCTTGTTCGAATATACTCTAATTTCTTTCACATACTGTAACACCACACGTGGCTCTTCAAATGCGAACAACGACTCTTTGTATGACTTCCACCATAGAGCTTTCGATAAATGAAAAACAATACAAACATGTAAGCATCATTTCACAGGTAGGTAAGCATCATCCATAGACATAGTAAAGTAGTAAAAGTTCCATAAACAAATACCAGGGTGTTTTTTCTGTTTCTAGTCTTCATGGCCATGTCATGATCAAACATCCCCCCTGCACTAGTAAACAACTCTAGTTGCTTGTCAATTTTTACCCTTTATGCTCTTGACGAACTGGTAGATACGAAATACTAACCTTTTGACGAGAGGACGATAATATGAAGTGAATAATCTCCGATCTTCAATCTTCAATTGATCTTCGTCTCAACACCTAATATATCATATTCCGAAAATGATATTGTAGGCTAAATCAAGGATTGTGTTTTGGCGACTAAACTTGACAACTAACTTGACATACTAACGCCATTGCTTCAACTGCAATGCTCTGACATTCTCAACCTATTTTTTATCTTTATTTATTCTTTGCTTTAGTTATAATTTATTATTAACATTGTGTTATTTTATTTATTTATTGTGAAGGTTAAAATTTTAAATTATATTTGTGTTGATTGACAACACATCATCTAATCTTTTATTGTTTATCCTACTTAGCTTGGGATTACATGCCCATCTATAATGATCGCTCAAAGTCTATTAATTCACTGTTTTTTTTTTTTAATCCATCTTTTATTCTGAGATATAAAACTAAAAATCAAAAGAATTAAAGTGGATTTTCTATAATGAACGCTCAAAGTCTTTTAATTCACTATGTGGATGGTCTGATATTGATATTACTTAAATATTTGGAAAAATTAAAAATATTAATTTTTTGTATTCCAAACTTTTCCGAGTTGTTTGCTTCTTACCAACTTATACTTTTTGAGAAGCATGATCATTTTCTTTTTAGCTGCAAACACCTCTTCTTTAAAATTTGATTGGTTCTTTTTAGAGGACTAAATTTCCGCTTTCGTATAAACTACTTTATAGAAAACACTTTGTTTTATATTAATTCAAATATTTAGACAACATTTACCTAATGAAGAAATACTTGTAGTGAATGATGTCAGATGGATTACAGTGTGACCTCATCCTGTATTTTCTGAAGCTGTTTAAGGATCACTGGTTCCGATTGATTAGATTCTTTGAAATCCTAGGCATTCTCGAAAAGTTGTTTCTTAAGAATATCATGAATGTAATGCCCGAAACATTGCTTCTTCAGTGATTCAAAAGCCATATCCAATCTTTCCAACTACTACACTGCATTTTTGTTGTACATAAACAATCTGTAATAAAAATAAAAACTATCCCCATATGTATTCTTAACCAAATTCAACGAAGTTTCATATCTTTTTGTATTTATTGTCGTCGATTATATCCCAAACTTCTCCAGAATTCTCTTCATTGTATGTGTTATAAATTGTGACCCCGCAGCCTACCTATCGTGCTCAGCAGAAGACATTTCCACAAACCTGCAACCTTCCTGAGCAAAAATATCTAGAAATTTTTCGCAACGACTAATCCTAGATTCCTCTTCCCCGATTATAACTTTATCATAAACAAAAGGAGGAGCTATTGTCGTATATTACAAGGTAATGAAGATGATAACAACACAACAATGGCTTGACTATCAAACAAATATTGCCTCTCCCCTAAGAGTATAACCTCTTTCCTGTATTATTTTCTTCTTAAGCTCTTTCTTACAGATGAAGTAGCCATATATAGCTAGGGTTCCATTACTAGTGATATATGCACCTTTTATTATACTAAATGCTACTACTAATATAAGAGTACTAAGGACAGACATGGAATATAATATGGGCAACCTCCTCTTTTGTCTAGACACATGACACTGCCCTCTTTCGTTAGGACAGGGATATGACAGCTTTCCAGCTATCTTTACCACTTTCTGGTCCAAACATCAGATGCCCACACAAAACATCAAATTTTGAATGTAAAATCTGAAGAAGCAGTTTTCTCGGAAACTCTTTAACGGAAAGAACATCAACAAATAAAGTACTTATTTTTAATTTTTGTAATGGTAATGATCTAATTAAAAACTGCTTCAGTAGATAGTATTGAAGTACAAAGAAGTACTATCTCAGGATGTTCTTCACATAAATCATCAACATTAGTGAAAAACGAAACATCTAATGTTCCAGGCATATCAGAGCAATATGATATAAAATGAGCTAAAAATTTGTGTTCTTGACAAACGAAGGTTTTCGCAACAAATTGACCAAAATTACCAAAACCCACGATTCCAATCTTTAATTTTTTGTTCTTTTCAAAATGATCATCGATTATAGCTTCAAAATCAGAAGGCTGGGGTGCGTCTAAAGCTCTGGTATAAAGACTATGATGCTTAATAGCATGTCTTTGGGAATTGAAGGTGGGAAGTGAAGATCGATGAAGGGGTGAGAGATTGAACTCGGATTTGAATAAGAAGGTACTCTTACTTTAGAAGAAGACAATGGTTTCGAAGATCAGGGAATAGGAGAGTGATGAAGAGAGTGAGAAATTGAACTCGGATTTGAATATGAAGGTAATCTTATTTTAGAAGGATATATTTTCCACGAGGATTAAGATGTTTTCATTGAGTATCCAACTTGTTACTTGGAATTTAAATAAACTAATATTGAATAACAATATTTTATGTAATAACTCATCTATACCCTCGTATTTGATACCTAGTTTTTCGTTATTTAAAAAGTGATAGTATATAAATATTTGAAACTTGCTCTCAAGATTCTAAAAATTCTTACCAAACCACCTCATCCAACTATTCTAGTTTACTGATGTTATAAGTATACTGAACATTCAGGAGACTAAAGACATAAAAAGAAATTAAAAACAATATCATATGGCAATATTAATAATAAATAAATTAAGATCATATAGATTTTTTTATCGAATTTTGCTATCATAACAACAAAAATTGGAGTACGTTTTTGTAATAAACATACTTTACTTAATTAAGTAAAATAAAAACACAATATGAAACTTAAGGAAAATGGTAATTAGGTTTTTGGCTCGTTGAGTCAATGAATTTTTTTCTTGGGTCGCTCATTGTGCTTCCTTTTTTTCTTCTTCATTCGAGTTAGCAATGACAGACTGATCTGTTGGGTATCTGCTCACTTCTGAAGTATATTGGAGAACCAAAGAGAATACTTTTAGAAGCTTCACATTTGAAAAATACGTGTTCGATTGATCCACCTTCCAATGTTTTCTCGTACAACAAGAGCATTGGTTAACACTCTACAACTGAGGGTGAGAATCTTTGGAAGGATGTATTTGATCTTTTTTAATAATCCTACCAAGGGTTTTCTAATAGTTCTTCCAACGGGAATAAATTCACCTCGACTTGAAGAAGAACCGATACCACTTTGTAGAAAGGACTTTGCAGTATACTTCCCATGAGGATTGAATTTCCATATTAGCTTGTCAAGCTTATTTTGTTAAATCTGCATCTAGCTAGTTTGGTTCTACTCATTTTTAAATCTGATTTTGCGACATTTCGTCTAATTGATGCATCACAGTGCCAAGGATGCATAAAACTTACTATAGGAGATTAAAAAAATAACTATAAGGAACTTCGGAAAAAAAATCCAAAACAACAATAAACACCGCATAAGAAGCATTGTCAAGCACCCCACTGATAATAATATGAATGGAGATCATTAGTTATAATTATAAGTCAACTGGCAGTGTTATGGTTATGCATATGAGAACAGAAGTTTGACAAAGAAGACATGAATTATTTATTTGAAGCCACTCATATAATATAAACAAAATTACCATTACCATTAAGATTAGATAATGAAAAAATACTTGGAGTACTAAGACGGATTGCAGTGTGACCTCATCTGATGTTTTGTGAATCAGGTACTTTAATACCCTTGGCATTCTAGATGCGTTGTTTCCTGAGAATATCATGTAAATGCCCGAAAAGTTGCTTCTTCAGTGATTCAAAGGCCACATCCAATCTTTCCAATTCCTTCATTGCATTTTTGTTGTACATAAACAATCCGTAGTAAAGATCAAAACTATCCCCCTGTTTTTGCCTGAAAAACAATGCACCGTCTCTGGATACTTTCGTAGTGCTCGAGATCAAAGTCGAACAAAACGATCCTAAACCAAGTCAATGGGCGTTCAAGTCTTGCTTCGATCACAGAGAGGATAGAGGTTGATCTAGGGAGGGAACCAGCGAATAAACTTGAGATCAGGTTGAGGATATGTGTTTTGGGTGTAAGAGTTCAGGATCTCCGTCGTAAGGTTGATTGGAAATCTCCAAGGCTAGAAGCGTGTTGTATTGCTCAGGTGTTTTTTAGCTCTGAGAATATTTGTGGAAATGCTCCAGAAAGATGTCCTGCCTTGGAAGATAGAGGAAGCCTCTATTTATAGTGTTGAACTCACCCTGATCTCTCGACAGAGAAGGTGGAAGTCGTGCAAGAGTGGAGGAGTGGAGGACATGAGTTGTGTTCTGTAATTGTTAGAGTCGTGTAGAATATGTCCACTCAGCACCACCTTCTCGTAACTGTCCATCATCTCTATCAGTTTCTGTCTAACTGACGTAGATCGCCAAACCAATACCCCTAAAGTTATCCCCCCATGTGATGGTTTGATATCTCGAGTGGTATGCAGATATTGCAAGGCTGTGTTGAGTTTGAACATCGTCGTGTGGCTATGACTCTGTGGCCAACGTGAGTGTGGCGCCTTAGAGACACGCATAGTGGACGTATAGTAGCAGCCTTGGCCTTTGGCCAAGGCCAGGGACTCATGGCGCCATGGATATGGGGCCATCGTGTAGCAGCAACGACCTTGACCTTGGGTCAAAGTCGGATCTCGTGCCGCCATGCATCATGGCGCCACAGCATTTGTGGCCTTGGCCACTGGCCGAGGCCAGTTTTGATATGGCGCCATAGTTCATGGTCGGGAAGACCACGGCCTTGGCCATTGGCCAAGGCCAGCTTTCTTGTGGCGCCATGGTCTGGGAAGACCACGGCCTTGGCCATTGGCCAAGGCCAGCTTTGTTGTAGCGCCATGGTTTATGGCGCCATGCCTAGGGACTGAGGCCTTGGTGTCTGACCAAGGCTAATCTTTTCGTATTCAGGCTATGCCACTTTGGCTATGGCGTATTTGTGCACTTGCGCTATGGCGTATTTATGCACTTGCGCTATGGCGTATTCGTGCACTTGCGCTATGGCGTGTTGTAAGTCATGGCGTTCTTATCTAGGTATATTAGACCATTCAGTGTTTAGAGTGTGGTCTGCCTAGTGTGTTTAGGATGTTGTATGCTTCTCTGAGAGCTATGGGCAGGCCTGAAGCTGTGGTACTTCTGAGGTTTACATTGAGACTCGGATGTCGAATCATACTTAAAGAGGAAATCCGTGAGGATGCGTCTCTGTTAACTCTCCACCACATACCATTGAGCAATTTATTTCTGATATCGAGGAATTCGAGGCGATGTCGACATGAAGTAAATTGATGGGTTTACATGTTGGTGAGGTTATCGGTACTGCACCGTGATATTATCCTCTCCACCAGGAGTTATAAGAGATAACTCATAGAGAGTATATTCATCTCGTAGAATAGGTTGCATGATGCGCCTGAGTAGGCAATTGCCTTTAGGTAAGGCATAATCAGAGAGTTGTTTATATTTTTGTCCCTCTTCTATTTTTCACCATCTACATTAAGTCCCCTGGTTAGTGTGGAACAATAATGTTTCATACTAAGCATCCTGATGGTGACAGCAATCCCAACAGTCTTTGATTTTCCACTCAATATTAGCAGAGGGTTACGAAGAATGGATCAAAATTAAGTTCGTATGCAAGTACAGATGTGTTATTAAATAGGGTTCTTTACCTCTTCGGGTGATGCAGGACAACGTAGGTGACCGATGACGCATAGGGTGTGGCTAAAATCAGGCTTGGGGCGTCCTGGGTGTGGCCTCACGGTTCTCGCAGCTCCACCCTTTGGTCGAGAGAATTGGTTTTGTAGTCGCCTTTTGGACTTGACTAAGGAGATTCTAGGGTTTATAACTCCATAATCTCCTAGGGTTTCTAGTTCCATATGGATGTGAGATCACATTTCGTGTTGTTAGTGAAAGAAAAGGCAAGGAATTACCAGTTTCTTAGTACGAATTCCTTTTTCTCCTCTTCATTGGGATTATCCGAGGGGATCTCGCGTGAGTTTTTTGGCAGACTTTGACCAGAATTTTGAATGCGGCATTGTTTCATCTCTATCTTATGCGGATTCCGAGGATGAGTCAGCATCCCGTTTTATGCGTAGCGCATCCAACT
Source organism: Papaver nudicaule (assembly GCA_023529015.1). NCBI lineage: Eukaryota > Viridiplantae > Streptophyta > Magnoliopsida > Ranunculales > Papaveraceae > Papaver > Papaver nudicaule. The sequence continues at coordinate 52,694 of JAJJMA010303308.1, read as the reverse complement.
CCTAGGGTTTCATGGTGTGCATATATATGCAGTGAATGTAACACTATAGCTCCCGTCCTCATCCCTTCGTGTAAGTTCCTCCGTAGTGTGTGATCTTTGAGATCCATGGCTGGCAGCGATAACTCTGGTTCGTCCTCACAGAAGAGAGCCTATACCAAACAAAGAGTTTCTGAAAACATGGCCGACGAGAGAAATTCTGGTTCGTCCCCGCAGAGGAAAGCCTACGTGAAGCGGATGACGTGGATTCCAAGTCCGGTGAGTGCCTTACTGTAATTTTATTACGCGTGTATGCATGTTCTCCTTACAGGGGCGGTGATGTTGCAGTGCGGAGTCATGGTGACTCGGAGTCGAGGTCGCTTGAGTGCTGGAACGTCGAGTTTTGAAGAGGTTCCTCCGCCTGCTCAGACTCCAACAAGGGACCCAGTAAATCTTCTATCTCATCTTAACTTGGTTTTTTCCTTTCGTTGTCTGCTAACCGAATGTTATTCTCCCTTTCAGGGGGTGCAGCCTCGCAAGAAGAAATGCACGAGTGACCCTAGGAGGAAGAAACTTGCCCAGGGAGGCTCTCCGACCTATTCTCCGATTTCGGTTGTTGTTGTGGATGAAGATAATGAGAATGGTGGTACTGATGATGCTGGTCCTTCATCTAATGGTGGTTCAGTTCTTGACGGTGTCGGCCTAGGAATAGATGATGTCGACCATTCGGGAGTCGGTCATGGTTTCCCTTTCTGAAGAACAGAGATCTGTTAGTGGCTTCCTTGTGCCGACTCTCTATGCGGATCTTTATGAGAATATTTGGAAAAAGTACGGTCATGTCTCTACCAACCAGTTGATGAAGGATACTCCCGTCATGGTGACCATGGTCTCCTTGCTTCTTCCTATAATAAAGGAGATGGAAGAGGAGAAACTGTATGACGTAACCTCTGGGATGATCCAGAGGTGGGAGAGCTGTATTGTTGTTTTAGAGGATTTGATGTGCAACGTGGGTTGGCTTCGTCAGCGGTCGAGATCGTGAAGGTGGATCGCGCTGGGATGGTCTCTAACGTCTTCCCTTGTTCGAAGGCTCTCCTCCGTGCCGAAAGGGACTTGGAAGGGTTATCTGACAAGGCTGGCCGGATGTTGAAAGTCATTCGGGCTAAGGAACAAGCTTTGGTTGAAGAGTCTAACAAGGTTAATGAGGTGATTGAGAGTCTGAAGAAGAAGAACAATGTTTTTCGTCAGAGGGTGGAGATGCTTTACAAGCGAGATTATTCTTTGTTGGACGGCTTGTTTTGAAAGTCGGGTTTTGATATCTTGACGACGGGAAGGCTTAGGTTTGAGAGAGTGTTATTATCAGAACTCTGGTGTCTATGAACAAAATGTACCGATCTTCTTTTTTTTTTTTTTTTCAAATAAAATTTGACATTTTCTCTAAAAGAATGAAATTTCTCTTTTCTGACCTAAGTCCCCACGTGTCCCCGTGTCTCTGAGATCGCTCGTTTTCTTTTCCTTGTGTTGATCGTTCTTCAAATGCGATCCTGATTTCCTTTGTTGTGAAGCCGTGAACTCGCCTGTGTGACCTTCCGGTTGAGTAGGGTCGTGCTTCGTCCCCTTTGCTGTCGCCATGGTGGAAAGTTCTGCCAAGTCCTGGTGCAGTGAGACTTCGCGATGTTGAGCCTGTACCCGTTGGTGTGGCCTTACAATATTTCCTTTTCCTCTGTGCGTTGGGAGGCTTGCGCTCGTGGCTCCATCCCCATCTTCCTTTGCTGTGGCGCCATGGGTTGGGGCGCTATGCCCATGGCGCCGTTTTTTTTTTTTTTTTTTTAAAGGGACGCCATGGGTTGTGACGCCATGGCTCCATGCCCCTCTTGTCGTGGCTCCCATCTTCTAGTGGCCTCCCTTTCAAGCGTAGTACACCTTCAGCCACTTGTCGTTAATGACAGTCCCTTCTGTTTTTCCATCCATGGTGACTATCTTATAGTATCCACTCGCGGATGCCTTAGAGATGACGTACGGACCTTCCCAGTTCAGAGCAAATTTTGGTGTCGTGGCGTCTTGTTGGATGTATTTCGCCGTCTTCAGCACCAGGTCCCCCACTCGAAAATTTCTCGGCTTCACAGCTTTGTTGTATGCTCGAGAGAGCCTTTTCCGATACATTTCTACGTGTCTCTCTGCTTTGGTTCGCTTCGAGTCCAGGGAGTCTAGCTCTGCTATCCTTGAATCATCTACCTCAGCTTCATTCCAATGGACACCACTTGCTGCTGCAATACGAGCGGATGGTACTTTAATTTCTGCTGACAGTATGACGTCGGCGCCATAGACTAGCGAGTAGGGTGACGTCCCGGTGGAACTCCGCGGAGAGATCATGTAGGCCCATAGTGCCATGGGTAACTGCTCGTGGCACGACCTTGGGTTGTCGTGTACAGTTCTGCTAATGATCCGAATCAATGTCTTGTTGGTACTCTCTGCTTGCCCGTTCCCTTGAGGGTAGTATGGGGTGGAGAAAATGTGTTGAACCTCGTACCTTTGGAGTAAGTTTGCTACGTCTTTATTAACAAATGGTGTCCCGTTGTCTGTAATGATATGTTTAGGAATCCCAAACCTGCAGATAATGTATTCCTTAATGAATGCCGCGATCGTGACGCCAGTTGTGCTCTTCAGAGGTATTGCTTCCACCCATTTGCTGAAGTACTATGTCGTGGTGATGATATACTCTTGGTTCTTCGAGGAAGGCGGGTTGATCTTCCCGATGAGGTCGAGTCCCCAGCTATAGAATGGTCAGGGGCTACTGATTGATCGCAATGGCAAGCACGGGGTGTGGATGAGGTTACCGTGAATTTGGCACTTGTGGCACTTCTGCACAAACGACGTCGCGTCATCCTCCATAGTCGGCCAGTAATACCTTTCGTGAATCTGTAGAAATAGTTTCTTCTTTCCTTGGTGTTCTTTATCATGTGCCTCTTTCAGAACCGTGGGGATTTCCTCTTCGACAAGCAACGGAGTAGACTTCCCCCATAGATTTTACGATATAATACTCCTTCGTGGTAGACGAACCTCCTGGATCTCTTAATCAGACGGCTGGCTATGTGCTATTCTACTGGTAGGATCTTTTCGTTGAGGTATTTGATAAAAGGTTCTCTCCAATCCTCAGAAGGCTGGCATACTAAGGCTTCGGGTTAATGAGGAGGGGTCTGACAGTTGGGACACGTCTCTTGTAAGGCCCGGGATTGTGCTTCCATTGTTGGCCAATAGTACCCAAGTCTCTGAAGTCGCCTGTATAGAGTCACGACGAGAGTTTGCCCACAGACTTCATCATGAACACGTCTGAGTTGTTGTTGTGCTTCAATTCCTCCCAAGCATCGCGATAGTGACCCGTCTGGGTTTCTATGGTATAACACTCCATGGAAAAGAAAGAAATATTTTAACTCTTTAATACCAAGTTTCCGCTCGGTAGTGTAGTTACCTAGATCTTCGTTAATGGGTGTCCGCCAGTCGTTGTCTGGGATGAGCTCGGTCTCCGTTAGCCAGGTTGATGGGATAGTCCGTCTCTGCACTGTCACAGTCTCCTCCTCCCCTTCGAACTGAAGTTTGGACGCCAGGGTCGCTAAGCAATCAGCGTGTCTATTGATGGTGCGTCCAGTATGTGTTATGGTGGCGTCAGCGAAATGGCTCAGCAGCCTTTGCGCTTCAGCCCTATGAGGAGCGAGAGTGGTTTCCTTGAGAGAGTATACTTCGTTCATCTGATTCACCACTAGCTTTGAGTCGCCTCTAATTTCGAGGTGTGTGGCGCATGCTTGCTTAGGTAGTGATAGTCCCGGGAGGAAAGCTTCGTATTCCGCCGAGTTGTTGGTGTATTTGAAATCCAGTTTGAATGAATGGGAGAACACTGGCCTGTTAGGGATACTAGGACGACGCCGTCTCCTCCAGTGTTGTCACTTGGGGTAGCAGATCCATCGAAGTACAAAAGCCATGTGTCTGTTTTCACCAGTGTTTTCGGGGAATTCTCCAGGTACCTCCTCGTGTAGAGCTGTAGAGTCTTCTCCCGGGAATGCAGCAAGAAGGTCGACTACTGCTTGTGTAGCACCCCGTGTTAAAACTGTAATGCCCGGCCATTTAAGTCTAAATGCTCAGTCATTGTCGCGATGATGCGCCATTTTACTCTAATGTGCGTATGCTGGCACGCCAGCAAAGTAGCCTACGGGCTAAGCCATGAAGCTTCCTTTGAAGCTATGGCAAGAGTTTGGCCTGGGAGATGACCACGGTATCTACCCAGTGACCCTTGAGATTAGGCTTATGCCTATGCAAGATTGGCATAGCCATGCCAATGAAGCTTGGTAAGCTTGAGGTATGCAAGCTCCATGAGTGGTAAAGCTTGTGTGAAGCATATGGCCTAGCCATGGCCTATGCAAGAGCGGAGATTGACTAAGCCATTAGCCTAAGCTTTTAGGCCAGATTGTGCAATGTGGGTGGATGGCCTAGCCAAGGTGCTGGTTGAGGTCAAAGATGCATTCAAATGCATCCAAAGGCGGGAAGATGCATCCTAGATACATCCCAAAGGAGAAAGATGCATTCATATGCATCCTATGTCGGTAGATGCATCCTAATATGCATCCTAAGTTGTAAAGATGCATTCATATGCATCCAAAGGTGCAAAGATGCATTTATATGCATCCTAAGTTGGAAAGGTGGAAAGATGCATCTTATATGCATCCACAGTGGGAAGATGCATCTTAGATGCATCCTTGAAGGCAAAATAAAATCTGGGTGTCCATGAAAGTACTTTTGGTTGACTATTTTTATTTCCAAAAGTGCTGGTTTTTCTTACATGTAGGGAAGGTGTTGGGTGAAAGACTAAAGCTTCATTCCTTAGCCATGCCATGGTAATGCAAGCAATGGCCCGTGCTGGCCTAGTAAGATGCAACTTTGACCCTTGTTGCCTATGCAATGGCCTATGACCTATGCATGAGCACGTGCACTAGCATGCACATTTGTGGGAATGGCCTATGGCCTACGCGAGAATGACTTAGCTTATGGATTTAACCTAAGCTTACGAGTTGGAATTCTTGGCCATGCTAGCAGCATATGCTTAGCATGTGCACTTACAATCGAGACGGCTACCTATTCATCTGAACTACGATGTGCTTGATCCCTAAACTAGCATAGGGTACGTAGGTAGCCGATCTGCATGGTTCAGCACAAGGTGATTTATATCATCTTACTCTCCCTTGGCCAGGAGAGGAGAAATGATTGTCACTCCGTTTTTGCAGGAATGCCCGCTGGGGGGCCTGGAAGTGGCGCTGATTAGGGAGTTTTTGGCCTGGCCAAGTGTGCTACGGCCTTGATTCCCGGTCCGTCACAGTTTGGTATCAGAGCAAGTTTCAACACTCTCGGGCTTGTGTGTTTAGGACTCATTAGTGTATTCCGTGTAACGTGACTTTATGAATTGCACTACTTGAAAATGTGTAGGTGTATGTTGTGCCTATGACCAACAACCCTATAAGTGAAGCTTGAATCTCATTCTACTGCGGGTTTGTAAAGTATTGTGAGTTTTGTCAGATTAGGCATACGTGTCTGCGGTACACTGTACGCTGGTGCAGTGAGCTAGCAAGAGACTCTCCGATGGAACTGGATTGAGTTCGTTAGCATTCCGTTTTCTGACATATGAGATTGGTCCTCACAATGCTCCACTTGTGAACTGTGTCGGGTTTGCATATGTGAGCCTGATTTCCCCACGGGGATAGTGCCTTTAGAGGAGGTATTTGGATGAGCGACTTGGACGTTCCAAAGAAACCCAAATGCATTTGTATGGGCTTATGTATTTACGGAAACCTTGAACAATGTTCTTGTTAATCGAGGGAATCCCGGGTGTATGGTATGGGACATCCACTCGTGGAAACTAAGATCGGCTCCGAGGATCCGAATCGACGGAGCATGACTCCTTAACCTTAGTTTTGGTTCGGAATTGCGGGGGCGCAATTCTTTAAAGGGTGTGTTAGTGTAGCACCCCGTGCTAAAAATGTAATGCCCGGCCATTTAAGTCTAAATGCTCAGTCATTGTCGCGATGATGCGCCATTTTACTATAATGTGCGTATGCTGGCACGCCAGCAAAGTAGCCTACGGGCTAAGCCATAAAGCTTCCTTTGAAGCTTTGGCAAGAGTTTAGCCTGGGAGATGACCACGATATCTACCCAGTGACCCTTGAGATTAGGCTTATGCCTATGCAAGATTGGCATAGCCATGCCAATGACGCTTGGTAAGCTTGAGGTATGCAAGCTCCGTGAGTGGTAAAGCTTGTGTGAAGCATATGGCCTAGCCATGGCCTATGCAAGAGCGGAGATTGACTAAGTCATTAGCCTAAGCTTTTAGGCCAAATTGTGCAATATGGGTGGATGGCCTAGCCATGGTGCTGGCTGAGGTCAAAGATGCATTCAAATGCATCCAAAGGCGGGAAGATGCATCCTAGATGCATCCCAAAGGAGAAAGATGCATTCATATGCATCCTATGTCGGTAGATGCATCCTAATATGCATCAAGTTGTAAAGATGCATTCATATGCATCCAAAGGTGCAAAGATGCATTTATATGCATCCTAAGTTGGAAAGGTGGAAAGATGCATCTTATATGCATCCACAGGTGGGAAGATGCATCTCAGATGCATCCTTGAAGGCAAAATAAAATCTGGGTGTCCATGAAAGTACTTTTGGTTGACTATTTTTATTTCCAAAAGTGATGGTTTTTCTTATATGTAGGGAAGGTGTTGGGTGAAAGACTAAAGCTTCATTCCTTGGCCATGCCATGGTAATGCAAGCAATGGCCCGTGCTAGCCTAGTAAGATGCAACTTTGACCCTTGTTGCCTATGCAATGGCCTATGACCTATGCATGAGCACGTGCACTAGCATGCACATTTGTGGGAATGGCCTATGGCCTACGCGAGAATGACTTAGCTTATGGATTTAACCTAAGCTTACGAGTTGGAATCCTTGGCCATGCTAGCAGCCTATGCTTAGCATGTGCACTTACAATCGAGACGGCTACCTATTCATCTGAACTACGATGTGCTTGATCCCTAAACTAGCATAGGGTACGTAGGCAGCCGATCTGCATGGTTCAGCACAAGGTGATTTATATCATCTTACTCTCCCCTGGCCAGGAGAGGAGATGATTGTCACTCCGTTTTTGCAGGAATGCCCGCTGGGGGGCCTAGAAGTGGCACTGATTAGGGTGTTTTTGGCCTGGCCAAGCGTGCTACGAACTTGATTCTCGGTCCGTCACAGCTTGCCCCTTGACGGCCTTCGGGGATACGCAATCTATGTCCAACTCGGACATTTGTAATAACCACTTTGCTGGTCTCCCAATCAGGCCAGGCTTCGAGAGGAGAAATTTGATGGGATACGCCTTCGTGATTAGGACTACTCGGTTGGAAAGGAGGTAGTGTCAAAGTTTTGTACCGCAAAGACCAGGGACAAGCATGCTTTCTCAGCTTTGGGGTACCGCAGTTCCGCGTCCTTTAGGGTACGGCTGATGTAGTAGACCGGGCGCTCGACTCCTCCTTCGTATTCTTGTGCTAGCAGTGCTCCGATCGCGACGTCGCTCGAGGCGGTGTAGAGGAGTAGTGGTCATTCTCGTGCGGGAGACTTCATGATCGTCGGTGACAAGAGTAATTGTTGAATCTTGCGGAATGCTTCTTGTTGGACGGATTCCATACGAAGGCAGCCTCCTTCTTCAGCAACGGGGTGAACGAGGCTACAAATTGAGCAAGCCCTGGGATGAAGCGTCGAATGTAGGATACCTTACCCATGAAGCTCTTCAGTTCCTTTACCGTCCTGGGTGGTGGCATGGTGGTAATAGCTTGGGTCTTGGATGGGTCGACCTCGATTCCCTCTTTTGTTACTTGGAATCCGAGAAACTTCCCCGAAGAAACCCCAAAGGCGCACTTCAAAGGGTTCATCTTTAGTTTATACTCCCGACATCTTTCGAATACACGTCGTAAGACCTCTAGGTGCGATGTCCTAGTCTTGGATTTCACGACTATATCATCCACGTAATCCTCGACCTGCTTGTGCCATGTCGTGGAAGATGGCTGTCATTGCTCGTTGGTAAGTAGCTCATGCGTTCTTCAGACCGAAGGGCATAACCGTGTAGTAGAAATTCCCGATAGGTGTCCGGAATGCCGTTCTCGGGGCGTCATGCTCATACATCTTTATTTGATTATATCCGTTATACCCGTCCATGAAGGAGAACATGGCATGTCCGCTGGTAGCGTCTACGAGCATATCGATGTTTGGGAGCGGAAAATCATCCTTTGGGCAACACTTTTTCAGGTTCCTGAAGTCGACGCAGCAATGTATTTGACCGTTCTTTTTCTTGACGGGTACCACATTGGCCAGCCAGGTAGTGTGTTGGATTGGTTTGATGAATCCGGCTGCCAACAGCTTCTGTATTTCCGCTTTTATCTATTCCTCTACATCGTGTCTGAAATTCCTCGGTTGTTGTTTGACTGGTCTAGAACCCGGGGTGATACATAAGTGGTGTGTCACTAGTTTTTCGTCGAGTCCTGGCATCTCCTCGTACCAAGAAAACGTGTCTTGATATTCTTTCAACAAGTTTACGAATTCAGTGCGCTCCTCAGGTGACAAGGTTGAACTGATGAAGATAGGTCGGGGTGATTCCTCTGTTCCGATGTTGATTGTCTCGAGTGCGTCAGAGGTGGAGTCCGTCCCATCTTGCAATTGCGGAGGCGCCTCCTGGACTTCGTCCTCGACCTGTTGTTCGTTTTAGTTGCATTCTCCGTGGCTAGGAGAGTTATGACTAGTCTCCCCTGCTAATTGCTAACATTGACGTCGGAGGTAAACCATTCTTCCTTTAGTGTCCCGGGTCGTCACGAAACTTCCTGTCCTTTTGTAAGTTGACGCTTTACTTCCTTCTTCCCCCTGTTTCGCGTCTCCGTCTGATTGTCATTGCAGATCGTGTCTCTCCAGGGATGTCCGATTCGGGAGTGGCACACTGTAGATCTTGTTTTGGCACTGGGATGCCCCGTTCTTCGATTCTGCAAACTCGGCGTCGTATATTGATGAGTATGGGGAGAGAGATGCAGTCACACGGACAATACCTTCGCTTAGAAGTGCTTTCAAGCACTGATGGTAAGTAGAAGTGACGACTTTGTTCTCGTGTAGCCATGGCCTTCCCAGTATCATGTGGTATTCAGGTTCTTTTTCGATCACGTGGAATTTAGACTTCGTGTGGATGGGTCCCACCTTTAATTCCAAGTTGACGTGTCCGTAGGTACTTGTCTTGTTCCCCTCGAAGTCTTTCATTACGATTGGGTGGTAGATTATTTGTTGTTTAGGGATTCTCGCGATTCTTAGAGTTTTGAGGGAGATTACGTTGGCTGCTGCTCCGGTGTCGACCAGCGCTCTCTTGAACTTCATACCTTTTATGTGTGCAGTTACATAGAGAGCACGGTTGTGTCCCTCTTCAGCCATCATATCTTTGTCGGTGAAGGTGATGTCTTGCATCTGCGTATCAGCTATTACAGAAATCTCGGAGATCATGGGTATGATTGGAGTTAGGTTTGCTTCAAAAGCAATGCGGTTAAGAGCGTCAAACGTATCTACACGTTGTCCCTTTGAAAAATGCAGGAGTTCGCATAGCTTTTCGATGAGAAGTGTAGCTTCCTCTTTTGCTAATTAGTCGTAAGCGGTGAAGCTCTCGATGTGGATTGGCCTATCGAGATGAGTTTCTTGCGCCATCGTCCCTAGAGTAGTCGTCTCTCCAAGGAAAGTCTTCAGAGACCGAGAGATTGATCTCCCACTGTGGTCGCCAACTGTTTTTGCCTGAAAAAACAATGCACCGTCTCTGGGTACTTTCGTAGTGCTCGAGATCAAAGTCGAACAAGACGAGAGCCTAAACCAAGTCAATGGTTGTTCAAGTCTTTCTTCGGTCACAGAGAGGATAGAGGTTGATTGGAAATCTCCAAGGCTAGAGGCGTGTTGTATTGTTCAGGTGTTTTTTAACTCTGGGAATGTTTCTGAAAATGCTCCAGAAAGATGTCCTGCCTTGGAAGATAGAGGAAGCCTCTATTTATAGTGTTGAACTCACCCTGATCTCTCGACAGAGAAGGTGGAACTCGTGGAAGAGTGGAGGAGTAGAAAACATGAGTTGTGTTCTGTAATAGTTAGAGTCGTGTAGAACATGTCCACTCATCACCACCTTCTCGTAACTGTCCATCATCTCTATGAGTTTCTTTCTAACTGACGTAGACCGCCAGACCAATACCCCCAAAGTTATCCCCCCGTGTGATGTTTTGATATCTCGAGTGGTATGCAAATATTGCATGGTTGTGTTGAGTTTGAACAGCGTCGTGTGGCTATGACTCGGTGGCCAACGTGAGTGTGGCGCCTTAGAGACACGCATAGTGGACGTATAGCAGCAGCCTTGGCCTTTGGCCAAGTCTAGGGACTCATGGCACCATCGTGTAGCAGCAACGACCTTGGCCTTGGGTCAAGGTCGGATCTCGTGGCGACATGCATCATGGCGCCACAACATTTGCACTACAGCCTTGGCCACTGGCCAAGGACAGTTTTGATATGGCGCCATAGTTCATGGCGCCATGGTCTGGGAAGACCACGGCCTTTGCCATTAGCCAAGGCCAGCTTTGTTGTGGCACCATAGTTCATGGCACCATGGTCAGGGAAGACCACGGCCTTGGTCATTGGCCAAGGCTAGCTTTGTTGTGGCGCCAAGGTTTATGGCGCCATGGCTAGAGACTGAGGCCTTGGTGTCTGACCAAGGCTAATCTTTTCGTATTTAGGCTATGCCACTTTGGCTATGGCATATTTGTGCACTTGCGCTATGGCGTATTTGTGCACTTGCGTTATGGCGTGATGTAAGTCATGACGTGCTTATCCATGGTATATTAGACCATTCTGTGTTTAGAGTGTGGTCTGCCTACGTGTGTTTAGGTTGTTGTATGCTTCTCATGGAGCTCTAGCCAGGCCTGGAGATGCGGTACTTCTGAGGTTTTCATTGAGATTCGGATGTCGAGTCATACTTAAAGAGGAAATCCGTGAGGATGCGTCTCTGTTAACTCTCCACCACATACCATTGAGCAATTTAGTTTTGATATCGAGGAATTCGAGGCGATGTCGACATGAAGTAAATTGATGGGTTTACATGTTGGTGAGGTTATCGGTACTGCACCATGATATTATCCTCTCCACCGGGAGTTATAAGAGAGAACTCATAGAGAGTATATTCAGCTCGTAGAATAGGTTACATTCTGAGCTATATAGATGCGCCTGAGTAGGCAATTGCCTTTAGGTAAGGCATAATCAGAGAGTTGTTTTACATTTTTGTCCCTCTTCTATTTTTCACCATCTACACCCCCGATGTATTCTTAACCAAATCCAACATAGTTTCATATCCTTTTATATTTATCGACGTTGATTATATCCCAAACTTCTCCAGAATTCTCCCCATTGTATGTGTTATAAACTGCGACCCCGCAGCCTCCCTACCATGCTCAGCACACGACATTTCCACCAACCTGCAACCTTCCTGAGCAAAAATATCTAGAAATTTTCGCAATGACTAATCCTAGATTCCTCTTCCCCGATTCTAACTTTATCATAAACAAAAGGAAGACCTTTCCAGCTATCTTTACCACTTTCTGGTCCAAACATCGGATGCGTACAGAAAATATCAAATTCTGAAGGTAAAATCTGAAGAAGTAGTTTTCTCGGAAACTCATTAACAAATAGAACATCAATAAATAAAGTACCTCTTTTTAATTTTGTAACGGTAATGATCTAAGAACTGCTTCAGTAGATAGTTGTGTTAGTATAAAGTCTGCATAGAGACTTTATACCAAACAACCATGAAATTCTACAACAGACTACGATAAGAATACATTACTCGAAGCCAAGATGATTACGAGATTAGACAGTATACATTGAGAGATAAATTCGTATGCAAATAAATCAGAAACACATTCAATAACTATTGAATTGCTAACTTCTGGTATTACAATACATGGGAATTATGTTCCAAAGACCTGAGGAGATACTAACCTAATCCCTCTCACACGCCTTAGGCTACACAAAAATTCCAACCCTTACAATGGGTCCCGAGCTCGCCTTATATAGGCGGAGTCGAAGGTGGATTACAGCTAATAAGACAAATTACTCCATCGTGGTGGTGTCAGACTTTGTTGAGTAAGGCGGTTATCCTTCGTAATGTCTTTCGAACAGTTCTTAACGTCCTCGTAGCTTTGTCTTCGGAATCACTAGTCGAGGACTTCGAGCTTTGGTTGTCGAGTCTTATCCTTCCCTTTCCAGGTTTTTCCCCACTGGGGTGCACCCAAATATTCGATGGTGACCACTCACTGCTGTGCGAGATCCCTTCGAACTCGATATCCTGTTCCGCAATTTGTCCTTCGCCATCCTACTCCTTAGCCTTGGTTCTGACACGTGTCCTTATGGTACTTTACCCTCCACAGTTTGCCTCTTTCCTTGTTCGAAGATCGATGATGTTCGAAGAAGGAAACTTCTGGTGCTTCACCTTCCTCGACATGTGTCCAGTTTTTAATTTCCCAACTGACACACGTAGCTTTAAATGCCTTTTTTCGAAACTGTCGCCCATTCCACCTTTCACCTGCCATGCCGGTTTTGGGTACACCTTATTTAAACCCATCTTCCCCCTTTCCTTTCAATTTTTACTTCTTTCAAAATTTCAGCCGCCTGCAAGTTTCTTTTAAGCTTTTCACATCTTCCGCCGTCGGGCTCTCTCTTGATTGCTACTACTCCGTATTTCCTGATTCGTACTGACTTGTTAACTTTTTGATTTCTGTTGTTGTGCCCAGGACCCTAAGAAGAATGCTTCTTCCGCAGAGAACACTTTCCCCCGAAATATGATTGATCCTCATCTTCTTGGATGTTAAAGAAGGCAGAGATGTATGGTTTTAATATGAGGCTTTTTCCTTGTACAAGTTTCGAAAAGCGGGTTAGGCTATCTCCTGAACTTATTCCTAAAAATAACTGTCACGAGAAGCGGATTATAGTTTCCGGCGAGCAGTTGGGCGTCGGCCTTCCTATCCCCCTGTATAATCCAAAGAACCCTTTGTTTTATGAAATTTATTCCAAAATTACCCCTACTTGTGGTATCATGCAGCTGAATGGTAATTCTATCCGATTGATTAGCGAATGGGTGGCTCGTTCGAAGGGTAGAACTTATTATTACGATAAACTTCCCGAGGATCCAGAACATCCTCCATGCTTCTGGACCGCTGATAATTTCTTTAAGCACTACAAGGTTGAAAGGAACTCACTCAAGGAGGCCGCTCCTTGGGGAGTAAGTCTCGTAAAGGTGCCCAACGTGGAACATGTACTGGATGACGTGGATCCCACCAGGTGTCCTACGAACAAGCTTCTTCGTCATTCTAGTGACGACGTATGGTTCTCGAAACCAATGCTTCTCGAGGGTCCCATTCTTTATGGCTATGCTGGCGAGGAAAAAAGGATCGAGCGAACATGCTTCGAAGCCGGTCATTCTTTCGCCGTTGTTGAGTACTACAAGATACACTTTTCCGCAGATGAGCAAAAGAAATCCCAAGAGAGGATCGTTGCTTACCAAGC
>JAJJMA010303308.1:0-14082 GCA_023529015.1 Papaver nudicaule | reverse complement strand
CTTCTTCTGGCGCGATCTTGCTTCTTGGGTCTCTGACACGTGTCCCGAGGGGTTTTACCCTCCATATAAATCATCAGCATCGGTGAAAAACGAAACACCTAATGATCGAGCTATATCAAAGCAATCTGATATAGAATGAGTTAAAACTTTGTGTCCTTGGCGAACTAATGTTTTCGCAAGAAACTGGACAAAATTACCAAAACCCATGATTGCAATCTTTTATTTTTTGCTTTTTCAAAATGATCATGCTGAAGTTCGTTACCATTTTGAAGTAGCTCATGGATCACTGGTTTCGGTTGATTAAATTCTTCTGAATCTCAGGCATTCTCGAAAAGTTGTTTCCTGTGAATATCATGTGAATGCCCAAAAAGTTGCTTCTTCAATGATTCAAAGGCCATATCCAATATTTCTAACTGCTTCATTGCATTTTTGTCGTACACAAACAATCCGTAATAAAGATCAAAACTATGCCCAGATGTATTCTTAACCAAATTCAACAAAGTTTTATATCCTTTTGTATTTATCGACGTCGATTCTATCCCAAACTTCTCCATAATTCTCCCCATTGTATGTGTTATAAATTGCGACCCTGCAGCCTCTTTATCATGTTTAGCACATGACATTTTCACCATCCTATAGCCTTCCTAAGAGAAAATACCTATGAATTTTTCACAGTGACTAATGCAAGATTCCTCATCCCCGATTCTAATTTTACCATAAACAAAAGGAAGACCATTCCAGCTATCTTTACCACTTTCTGGTCCAAACATCGGATGCGTACACAAAACATCAAATTTTGAAGGTAAAATCTGAAGAAACAGTTTTCTCGGAAACTCTTTAACAGAAAGAACATCAACAAATAAAGTACTTTTGTTTAATTTTTGTAACGGTAATGATCTAAGAACTGCTTCTGTAGATAGTATAGAAGTACAGAGAAGTACTACCTCATGATGTTCTTCACATAAATCATCAGTATCAGTGAAAAACAAAACACCTAATGTTCGAGTTATATCAGAGCAAAAACTTTGTGTCCTTGGCTAACTAATATTTTCGCAAGAAACTGACTAAAATTACCAAAACCCACGATTGCAATATTTAGTTTTTTTCCCTTTTTAAGACGATCATTGATTACAACTTCAAAATCAGAAGGTTGAGGTGCGTCTAAAGCTCTGGTACAAAAACTATGATGCTTAGTAGCCTGTCTTTGGGGATTGCAGGGGAGAAGTGAAGATCGATGATGGGAGTAAGAGTCTGAACTCATAGGTAATATGATTTTGGGGATTGGGGATGGCATCATTTTACTGATGATCAGCTAAAGAAAATTCCTAAAACATAATCAGAATATATAATAATCACAAATAAATGATGGGAAGTGTAACAGGTTTATGCAAGCAACTTATGCGACTAATGGTTTGCGCAATGCTTGTCAATTTGGAGTTGCGAAGGGCCGCCTATTTCATAATCTTGTTCTTGTATAATTTTTTTTTTTGAATAAGATATAAGATATAAGCACATAATTTTCATATATGAATATATGTATGTATAGCTTACCATGTTCTTCTTCAATATTGATCTTAATCCAGTCTTGACTTGGAGGACTAAAGCCTTCATTGTGTTGGGCATTGATATCAGGATAAGACTGGTGAGTTTTGTCTTCATTTATGTCAAGATCCCCTCTATTAATATCTGAGTCGCTCATTGTGCATCCCTTTTTCTTCTTCGCTCGAGTTAGCAATGATAGACTGAAGCGTATTGAAGAACCAAAGGGAATAATTTTAGAAGCTTTCCAATTTAAGAATAGGTGTTTGATTGATCCACATGTCGATGTTTTCTCGTACATTAAGACCATTGGTTAACACTCTCCAACTGAAGGTTAGAATATTTGAAAGGGTGTATTTGATCTTCTAATAATCCTACCAAGGGTTTTCTAATAGTTCTTCCAATGAAAGATAACTTCACCTTGTCTTGAAGAAGAGCCGAGAGCATCAGCTAGCACTTTATAGAAAGGGCTTTGCAGTATACTTCCCATGAGGAGTGAATTTCCATACTAGCTTGTTAAGCTGATTTTGTTAGATCTGCATCTATCTAGTTTGGTTTTACTCATTTTTAAATATGATTTTGTGACCATTTCGTCTAATTAATGCATCACAGTGCTAAGGATGCATAAAAATTTATAGGAGATGGAAAAAATAGCTACAAGGAGCATTGGAAAAAATCTAAAACAACAATAAAGAGAAGCATTGTCAAGCATCCCCACTGATAATAATATGTATTGAGATTATTAATTATAATTACAAGTGAACCAGTAGTGGTTTTGGTTATTCATATGTGAACTGAAGTTTGACAGAGAATAAATAAAACATTTATTCGAAGCCACTCAATCTTAGATAATGCAGGGTTGCAGTGTGACCTCATCCGTTGTTTTGTGAAGCAACTATCTTAATACCCTCGGCATTCCCGGAACGTTGTTTCCTAAGAATATCATGTAAATTCCCAAAAAGTTGTATCTTCAATGATTCAAATGCCATATCCAATCTTTCCAACTGCTCCATTGCATTTTTATTGTACATAAACAATCCGTAGTAAAGATCAAAACTATCCCCAGATGTATTCTTAACCAAATTCAACAAAGTTTCATATCCTTTTGTATTTATCGACGTCGATTTTATCCCAAACTTCTCCAGAATTCTCCCCATTGTATGTGTGATAAACTGCGACCCTGCAGCCTCCCTATCGTGCTCAGCACAAGACATTTCCACCAGCCTACAACCTTCCTGAGCAAAAATATCTAGAAATTTTTCGTAACGACTAATCCTAGATTCCTCGTCCCCGATTCTAACTTTTTCATAAACAAAAGGAAGACCTTTCCAGCTATCTTTACCACTTTCTGGTCCAAACATCGGATGCGTACACAAAACATCAAATTCTGAAGGTAAAATCTGAAGAAGCAGTTTTCTCGGAAACTCTTTAACAGAAAGAACATCAACAAATAAAGTACTTCTTTTTAATTTTTGTAACGGTAATGATTTGAGAACTGCTTCAGTAGATAGTATAGAAGTACAAAGAAGTACTACCTCAGGATGTTCTTCACATAAATCCTCAGTATCCGTGAAAAACGAAACACCTAATTTTCGAGCCATATCAGAGCAATCTGATATAGAATGAGCTAAAACATGATGTCCTTGACGAACTAATGTTTTCGCAAGAAACTGGCCAAAATTACCAAAACCCACGATTGCAATCTTTAGTTTTTTTCTTTTTTCAAAATGATCATGCTGAAGTTCATTACCATTTTGAAGTATCTCAAGGATCACTGGTTTCAATTGATTGTATGCTTCAATATCCCCGACATTCTCGAAAAGTTGTTTCCTAAGAATATCATGTGAATGCCCGAAAAGTTGCTTCTTTAGTGATTCAAATGCCATTAGTAATCTCTCTAACTGTTCTATTGCATTTTTGTTGTACATAAACAAGCCGAAGTAAAGATCGAAACTGTCCCCAGATGTATTCTCCACCAAATTCAGTAAAGTTTCATATCCTTTTGTATTTATCGACGTCGATTCTAACCCAACCTTCTCCAGAATTCTCCCTATTGTATGTGTTATAAACTGTGACCCTGCAGCCTCCTTATCGTGCTCAGCACAAGACATTTCCACCATCCTACAACCTTCCTGAGCAAAAATATCTAGAAATTTTTCACAACGACTAATGTTAGATTCCTCATCCCTGATTCTAACTTTTTCATAAACAAAAGGAAGACCTTTCCAGCTATCTTTACCACTTTCTGGTCCAAACATCGGATGCGTACACAAAACATCAAATTCTGAAGGTAAAATCTGAAGAAGCAGTTTTTTCGGGAACTCTTTAACAGAAAGAACATCAACAAATAAAGTACTTCTTTTCAATTTTTGTAACGGTAATAATCTAAGAACTGATTCAGTAGAAATTATAGAAGTACAAAGAAGTACTACCTCTGGATGTTCTTCGCATAAATCATGAGTATCAGTGAAAAACGAAACACCTAATGTTCGTGCTATATCAGAGCAATCTGATATAGAATGAGCTAAAACTTTGCGTCCTTGACGAACTAATGTTTTAGCAAGAAACTGGCCAAAATTACCAAAACCCACGATTGCAATCTTTAATTTTTTCCTCTTTTGAAAACGATCATTGATTACAGCTTCGTAATCAGAAGCCTGAGGTGCGTCTAAAGCTGTGGTACAAAGACAATGATGCTTAGTAGACTGTCTTTGGGTATTGAAGGTGAGAAGTGAAGATCGATGAAGGGAGTGAGAGACTGAACTCGGAGGTAATCTGATTTTAGAAGATTGGAGAGCAGAAAATGACATCATTTTTTATCAATATGATGATCAGCTAAAGAAAATTCCCAAAACCCCGGAATCTGAATATATTATAATCACAACTAAAAGATGGGACGTGTAACAGGTTTGTGGCTTGTGCAAGTAAAAGTTTGCACAATGCTTGTCAATTTGGAGTTTGGGAAGGGCCACCTATTTCGTAATCCTGTAGACATAATTTTGAAAAAGATGTAAGATATAAACACATAATTTTCATATATTAAAAATAAGGCACCAAAGTAAAATCACTCACTGTTTTTGATCAGTATAACAATCGCCTAATTTTCTTACCACCAATTTTTACTTTCAAATTTTCTAGTTCATTTTCCATGTTTTTATCTCACTACTCCTATTTTGCTCCCTTTTAAAAACTCTTTTCTTGTCATATATTTACATACAGTGCATTAGTGCTAATGTGTGATAGCGTTATCTTGACCCATGCGGCAACAGTTGATTACATCGCATGTTATCATGTGAAAACAACCCCTAACAAAATATATAATCTAGGCAGCAGAACTTCGTAGCCACTACTGCAATATGTATATAATCTACGCAGTCAACGAAGGAGTTTGATGCATTACATCAAAGAGTTTGTGTAATCAAAATTATCAAAAGCTTAATACAATGATAGTGTAGGTCACATGAAAAATACAAGAAATCAGAGCAATAATTAATAATCAGAGCAATAATCAATAACCAAAATTATCAAAAGCTTAATAATCAATGATGATTTTCACTCACCTTCTCCTCGGATCAACAAAAATTCCGTGGGACAATTTCCTCCAGACTCTTGAGTTTTCTTTCCAGAAAATTTAAGGAAAAGACAATATAGGATCCGGTACCGAAAGGATTGTATTGAATGAATAAAATCCTAGGATAAACTGTGTATTTATATAGAAGATCTAAATATAGTCCTAGGCAATTAAGGAAACTAGTCCTAGCAAATACCTAATGAAATAGGATTCCTAAGTCGACTGCAATTCTGATTGGTATTTGTACCATGAAGATAATAGTCACCCCGTCACTGTCTACTTTTCCCCATGAATTGGTGGCTCTATCCTCCGAAAACTAAGGAAAACAAACACGTTTTAACCGCTTTTTGGGTGATATCTCTGATACTACCAAACACGGTCTAGGTTTTTCTGTTGGGATACCGCGAGAATTTATTCTTCACTCGAATAATTGCATCAATCCATAGTTTGTTGTCAGTCTAAAACCAATTACTTTACCCGTTGACTAGGTAGGTCGTACAAAGAGCATGTTCATATATGGTCTGACAATCATGCATTTGAAGTCGGGTCCCGTAATTTGATACTACCTCAGTTCCAATTTAGTTGAGGGTTTTGGTTTTGATACACTTGCTTTACACTTGCTAAAATTGGTATTTCTTTTACAATTTTCTTAACAACACCCAAGCATTATATCTTTTATGTTACATTTCCAAACTCAAATGCATTGATTTTATCAAAAAAATTGTTGAAAAATACCAATTGTAGCAAGTGTAAAACAAGTGTATCAAAATTAAAACCCTCAAGTAAATTGGAACGGAGGGAGTATTATTTAAGCCCCGTTTGGGATTGATTTTTTTCCACCAAAAGCACTTTGTAACAAACTTGTAACCAATTTTTGGTAAAAATTGTGTTTGGTAAAAAAAATTTCATTTTAGCCTGCTTTCAAAAGCTACTCAGGAGTAGCTTTTAAAAGCAGTAAAAGCAGAAGTTGTGGACCCACCTAATTTTAATTAGTTGATTATCCATTTTAGCCTTGTTATTTTACTAAAATGACAAATTTTACCCTTGAATATTGTGCACATATTACTATATTTTCTATTTCAATTTTTTCACTCTTTTTTCTTTAAAAATAAGATAATCACCATTTATATTTATTTAAATATTTTGGAATTAAAAATACAATTTATTATAATTATATTGTATCTTTCTAAAAAAAAATTAAAGCATGTCTATTTCCGTCATTAACTACATCATCAGCACTTTTACATTACAATTTACCAAACAAAATTTACAGTTTGTTAGTCAGGCAGCACTTTCTACATTATAATTTACCAAACATCCTACTGCTTTATTTTCACAGCACAGCACAACAGAAAATCACTTTTATAAAACTCACCGCAATACCAAACTCGCCTTTAGAAGACAATGACTAAATACAACCCACACTTTAACTAAATATAATCTTAATTTAACTTTTAAAGTTCTCATTTATTTTATTTTCGTAATAACAAAATACAACCAAACAATGCTTAAGCCAAACCCTAATCGTGACTCAAAAAATAAATAACCCTTTTCTTATCGATGTAAAATTTTGATCATCAAAAGAATAAAATAAAGAGAACCTAAGATTTCATTTAGGGAATCACTTAAACCCGTTTGTATTCCTTTCAATCTTAAACATTAGTGTTGTATATTTTACCCATCAGTTGAAAATAGACAAGCACACACATAATCCATCGACTTCTCTTTGGTACACCATTGGTTTAGGGGCAAATGAAAAATGTCAATCATATAGTGGCTAGATGTGTGATTGCCATGAATTTGCTTCGTGGGTTGCAAGAATGATAAAGATCGATTTCATCTAGGTTCACTTTACTGAACCATATAGGTTGACTGTGTAACCACACCTAGTAATGATTTAATCGATGTTAATCTCATCTACATGACGATTAATATCAACTACTTGTATCAGTTTGTTGTTTGATTTGATTGAGATCGATGTTGATTAAAGTTGATCATAATTGTTTTTTAGTAGGCTGACGCCCGTGATGATGACAGCGATGTGATTTTGATTTCGTGTTTGGGTTGTATGTAAAAAAGATAAAAAAAATTAGGATTGTATTTAGCTAATTATGTATTTGATTGGGTTGTAATTAGTCAGGATTGTAATTAGTCAAAATATGGGTTGTATTTAGTCACTGCCATTTGGAATTTGACCGAAACACTGTTCACTCAAGAAGTCGCTGTTTTCTTCCTTCTCTTCTTCGTTTCTGTAGTAACTGCAACTTTAGTATCTCTATGGTACAAATGTCAGGGGGGTTGCCAACTACCCTACAACCAAGTGCTCACATCATTTCAAAATGCCGGACTCTTGCTGGAAAAATAGAATTACTTCAAGCATCGTGCAATTGCATTCCTAAGACTGCCAATAATTAAGCCTAAAGATTTATGTGAACTGAAGAAGTAGACGAAGAGAAAAGCAAAACAGTGTGGGACGTGCGTTTATCACTTCCAAATCAAATTTGTCTTTGCGCATTTCTGCAGTCCAAACGGGTTTGATTGGCGCGGGTGCCCCCCTTGTATAGGTAGGTGTAGGTCGATACATGATCTAGCAAGCATTTCCGTCGAAGTTTGGGTTCTGTTGATTATCTCGGGGTCGACACATTGTTCAACGAGATATTAACAGAAATTTTTTTTTTTTGAAGGTAAATCTTTCATTGATCATATAGAATGGTACAATCGAGTGCCCTTAAAGCCAAATTCGATACAATGCAACAAAACGCGACCATTCCCATGATTGGCTAGTGTCAGAAGCATAGTCGTGATGATAAAACTCTAGGAGCAACACCATGAAGAGACCCAAGCGTGTACATTCCTCCACCAAAGTTGTATCGCAACCACCCAAAGAGTGTTGCCAGCTGACCATCTAAAGAGATGGCCTGAGAACTGATGAGCAGAGACCCATAGGTGCGGTCTCCGTTCTCCTTTGTGCCACAAAGGAATACCCCAATAAACCCCAACATTCTGATTTTGATGGCTCAGTCCAACTTCAGCATATGACTCCAGTAGTTTCTTCTTTGACTATGATAGTGGCTAATTAATTCCAGGACACAGCCGAAAGACCAAAATAACAACATAAGCAATAACAATATACAACATACAGATGTAAAGAAAAAGCTACAGCACACAGAAAAGAAAAACATGAAGAAAAGTTCTTGCACGCCCCTGTGAAGCATCAAATAGGTAAGCATTTTGTCCGATGCTGCCAATTAACAAAACAAAAGCCTGAGGAAATCACTTGTGAGAGGAAGATTCCGGAATGGGCAGATGAACTTCCTTAGCCAGCTCATGAGCAAGAGTGTCTACCACTTCTATCTCATCTACCGAAATGTGCCACCCAGGAGAAATTAGATGTAACGAGTTGTGAGTGGCACCAGAAGCATTGTGAGAGTCTAAGTGAGAGTTTAAGATTGGAAAGTTATGAGTCACTGGAGCAGTGCTGGTAGTTAAAGTATGGGGTTTCCAATCAAAGGAAGGGAGGTCAGATAATGGTTCCAAAGTCTGAGAAGCTAAAAACCACTGATGTTGTTGTTCTAAATCCTGGGGATGTTCCTTCCTAACACGAAGAGTGGGTACTTCTACCTCCGGGCATAGGACTCTTGAAAAAGAAGGGGTACCAAAATACTACCAACTTTTCGTTTTGGCTCGTGAGTCTTATGGTAAAGAGTTTGGACGATCTCAAAAATCAATATCCAAACCTCTAACTGGAGTAATCTCAACAGTTAGGTAATAACGTACTACTTGGTGCTTTAATTATAAATCAGAGTTATAATGCGGAAAGGGAAAAGCACACAAGACACCAAACGTTTTTTAACGAGGAAACTGCCTTGCAGAAAAACCTCGGGACCTCGTCCAGTTTTGAACACCGCCCAGTACAAACTGACTACAAACTCTAGCCTACTATAAGACTTCGGTCTGGGATGTAGCAGAGACCAACTCAAGCCCTCCAAGCGAATTGGCTACTGTCGCCTTCCTTACGTCTCTGGACCCCCCACAGATCGTCACGCACTTGATTCCCCTAGCTGACGTCCTTTACAGGCCTAGGAGTTGCTTTGACCGATGCCAAAGGCTTTTGTCAGCAATACTGGGTTTTAAACCAAAACTGTTGACTTATGGTGTAACTGTCCTCTATCAGTTTACCATAAATAAGATGACTTCCTTCGGATTGCTAGATCCAGGTCATACGGAAATCTACTTCACAAATCGGGGCTGACACGCAACAAGCAATGCCCAATCTGTATCTACCTTAGTTATAAACGAATAACCACTTAAGGAACTTATATAACTGGAGCCAACTAGGTCTTACAACACCGAGTGCAGCCATGCGTTGCTACCTTTCAAACCTTTACGTAACTTAACTAGTTCTTGAATAGCCGTATAGCAGAAGAGACGGACTTTAGAATAGACAAGAACTAAGATAGGTTACTGAGGTTACAGGTTAATCTGATCAACCACAAAGGGATCAATCTACCTGTGCTTCCCAACTCTCTAAGGAAGTCTTTTATAGTCGTAGGGAGTTCCCAGAGGAGCTGCAACCTATAGAGGATGACTATACCACAACAAGCTTTCACCGAAGTGAAAAGAGTTTACGTTACCTTCCCTAAGGACCTTCACGTATGCTTGATGCTTGCGGTATTTGTCCGTAGACACCTCTATTTATAGCACTCAATAAGATAGGTTGCTTTGGAATTAAGCAATCAATTACTTGTCCCACAAGTTAAGGAAACCCTAAACTTGCCAACCAAGTAATACAGATTAATCTCAATTGAAATTCCTTTTTAGATTTATCTGCCAAGTGTTTTGTTGGCTCTAAAACACTTCAAGATAGGAATCCAACAGACCAGAGATAATCTTATCTTATTGACTCATTGAGGATCGTTAGATGGAACACAAAAGGTATTTATGTTTCACACAAGTCCATCTAAGAGATAAAGGAGTTGGAATTTGACTCAGAGTGAAATTCTAAAAGATATTCACGCAATTTGACTTTCCAGAAACTTCTCTGCGTCAGGTTCACGTACTGGTACGTGTACAAATGCGACACAGGAAATTTTCTGGTCCAGGTACGCGAAACCGGTTCGGGTACCGTCGAAGTCAAATTTAGGTCAAATTCTGAATCCGCTGGAAGAACTGGGCTGAGCCAGAACTTAGACATGAGAATGTCCTCAGCTATGATCCATGGACTCTTTGCTCAAGAGTACTCCTTAGATTCATCCATATCCAACATAACAGTTTGCAAGCAAACCATTGTAATGGACACATGGCGTCGAATCTATCTCATATGTTCTTGATTCACAGTATTCGTGGGATCAAACACTGGTCATGACATAAAGCCATGTTACACAAGAACACGATCTCAATCGCTACATTACTACTAAAGTAGTCGACTATATTTCGAAAGAATAGAGAAAGTAGAAATAGAAGAATATCCATAAAGTCATAACTCCTACTAACCTTTTGTCGATGAAGAATAATTGATGTCTTCTTTGTCTTCACAGTCTTCGTCTTCAAGGTCTCTACTACTCTGTCTATATCCCATTTCCGAAATCTAAACTCTAGTAGGCTAAATCAAGAATTGAATTTTGACACCTAAAACTGACAACTAGCTTGACATACCAACGCTAGTGGGTTTGACCGGACAATGCCCTAACAATCTCCCCCTTTGTCAATTTTAGTGACAAAATCAATTTACATATGGATTCAAATAATATACAATGAAGTACTAACCAAATGTAGTTCTTGATTTCTTGAATTCTTCAACTTCTCCTTTGAGTCTTGATGTGTTCATTAAACTCCTGTTGATGAATCCGTAGTCAGCAGTCACAACATATCCAGCTCAAACAACCATAAAGGTATGCTTAGGCTTACGTGGGTTTGGTATGCTCATCCCACATGTTGTTTGTGCGTAAGAGTAAGAATCTGAGCAAACTTTGAAGTTGGTGTATCAGAACTTCTAAAGTGATTCTACTCATTCTTGATACGAAGCTCAATCCCAGCTTATAATTACTCCCCCTTACTTGATACTTTATGAAAAGCACAACAAATAAGCATATGATATGTTCTCCCCCTATGGTTATGCATGGGAATGCAACCAAAAAGAAGTAAGAACCATATGTATTCTCCCCCTATTTGTCACAAAAATATGACAAAGTAGATGGAAACTAGGGTTTCATACACCTATAAGAACAGGTGAAGCTAAGTACTCGCATATCAAGCTTAAAAGATGGTATACTTAGGTAATCTGAACAACTAGATACCTGAGTTCTCACCTTATGGAGAAATAAAGATACACTTTCTCCTAATATTCCACATCCACGCTCCCCAAAAAGATTTGTTATTAAGCGCAAGTTCAAAAAGAACTCTCCCCCATGTGGTGTTATTCAATAGAACAACTGACAAAGACGAACTTGGACAAGAACAATTGAATGTTATCCAGTTTTGCTTTGTTGATAATCTCTTTTCCTTAGCCAATATTGGAAAGAGAGTTATATGATTATGAGTTTGAGAAAACCCTAAAAATCATATAATCAAAAGTTTCTTTGCATCACTACCGAAGTAATGGAATAAGCATAACTTTTGTAAATACGACGTTAATGTTTCCTTTGTCGTGTGAGTCTCTCCCGAGATTTATGAGACCATATTTACAATTGGATGAACCAAAGTATATCATGAAGTCTCTTGTGAATTTTCCTGTATACTTGAACGTATAATAAAGCATAAGCACAAATGCTAAATTTAAACTTCAAGCAACAAAACATCAAAAAGTATTAAAGTTAATACAAACGATGTTCAACGGAAATAGTTCACACATAACAAGACAAAGTTTAACAAAAGCATAAAGAGATGAAATAAAGTCACTCCATATTCTCGTCGTCTGATGGAACGGTATGCTCCCCAATGACATTGTACATGGCCTCAGCAATGTATGGAGGAACATGAGGTACAGCAAAGTTGACAGCCTGAGCGTATCCGTCGCACTTGAATTGGAGTCTTTGGATTTTCTCCTCAAGTTGTGCTATGCGAGGATCTGGTCCAACCATTTGACCTGATCTCTTGATCTTGTCAATGTCCTTCTGAGTGAAGAGCTTTGGACCATCGCCCCTTGGTCCGAACATTGTAACTTTGAACCTCTTGCAGATTTCCGTAATCAGGCAGGGGAACCCATAATTCCTTTGTTGGTTTCCCCAGGTTCGGAGCATCTGTCTGATTATAAGGCCACAGAAATCAATTGGACCATTCTCCTTGATAAGGTGGTAAACTAGCTCGAACATGTCTCTGTTCCATTTATCCTTGTTCAGGGTAACTGGAATGAGATTGTGTGAAGCCAATATACCAAAGACCTTCAGATCAGATCTGATTCCATAGGGGCTTTCCCATCTCTCCACTGAGGGCAAAAGTTGAGTACACCCTCAGTAAGTACATTATCAGATGGACGATCCTCATCCGATTGTGGGAGTGTCATTGGAAAGGCAGGGTACTGAAGTATTGATACAAGTACACTCCTATCCACTTTGATAACTCGGTCGCCAATCCGAGTCTTAAAGCGACACCGGTTCATATCACATTCTTGCATGTTGGCATAAAACATACGAACAACAAAAGGAAAGTTATCAGTGTAACTACCTTCAAGAATGCATCCCCAAGGAAGAAGATTCACAAATGGTGGATATGAATCCAAGGTACGTCGATCAAGTTTCCTTTCTATGGTGAAGCCTCGCTTCTTCTCATAATCAGCTTTAGCTTTCTTGCTGATGAAAGGCATACTGAGTCCTGGATCATGGGACGGTTCGGGTACCGCCTCAGCCAAAAATTCTTCATCAGATGACCAGTGAAATTGCTCATCCTCACTATCATTCACATCAATTGCTCTACTAGTAGAGGCTTGGTTTCTAGCACTTCTTCTAGGCATTTTAAGGAAAAAGAGCAAGAACACTTACTTGATGATTTCTCCAAAACTACAAGGAGATAGCAAGAATGATTTGCAACCCCTCACTTGTTTTTACAGCCCGCTCGTTTTGGTACCAAGATTAGCAAAAACGGTCCACGAACCTTGAAGATCTTCAACAGCAGCAGTGAGCAGCCATTAGAGTTCCTTTTAGAGTCTCAAAAGATATGAGATGAAGAAGAAGACTCGTGAAGACCTTATCCAGAAGATTCGGGTCCGGGCGGTTCGGGAACCGGGTCCTGGATTCTGGTCAATCCATTTGGTCACGGACTAGTCCAGTGAGTAGTTTTAAACCCGGTTTTAGGGGTTCCTAGGCTTTACATGTGCGAAACACATGTGTTTAGGTCAAGGAGAATCTTTGACTACTTCCTAGGACACTTTTAGGACATTTTTCTCTTCATACTAAGGTATAATGGAGCAAGGCTCAACATTTCAAGTTAGCGTGTGAGAAATTATTCCAATGATGTCTTTATATCAAGCTTAGACGGAACAGGCTTGATATTTAGACATAAAATACTTTCGCGTCCCCAAGAAAGAATTTCTTTCCAGTTCCTAATAGAAACTGAGGGATTTTGGAATTTATTATTAATTCTTTCTATTCCAAAATCGAAAGTATTTATCTCAGATGTTAGATAAATTAATACCTTTTTCTCTGAGAAGGGTTTATGAAAGAATTTATAACCCTTGGACTTTGCCTTTGGAAACTGTAAACAGTTCTGCACAACCTTACAGTTTTTAGCAAAGCGTATGGATCTGCTTTCCTGTTTAACAAAATGTGTAACATCTTGTTTGTGGGGACAGGATTCTACAGATAATCCCTCCTTATGAGTTTCATCAATGTGTAGAACACACAGTTGATCATGAACTTTCACATCCATGGATTCCTCATTGAGAAGGGTGTTGATAACGATTTGATCTTGACGTTTTTCATAAAAAGACGCTTCAGTCTCTTTAATAAGTTGATCAATATCAATTTCAACAAATGCAT
>JAJJMA010303288.1:0-14055 GCA_023529015.1 Papaver nudicaule | reverse complement strand
TGTAAGCTTAACAAGCTTCCTCAGTAGTGGTACCACCATTGTCATCACTGTGTGTGTGGCTTTTGATCTATTTGGAATGTCCGTTCCATACTTATCAGTTACTTGTAGTAGCAATCCTTCTTCTAGTTATTTCAAAATGCAGTCCTCCTTCTAGTTATTTGTGGAGCAATAAAGTTAATAGTGTAAAGTAGTCAAGTCAAGGCTGTTTGACTTGACTAGTCTTAGTTTATAACGGTTTAGGATTGTCTGGTTATTACAGACTCCTATATATATCGTTATCTTAATCATTGCTTGTAACGTCTTTCTTCTTTAATGAAATAACCAGTTTCTATCAAACATTCTTATTGTATCATTCGGGCTATCCTATTGAGAATTTTTTATCACAACTTCAACGAAATTCGTTCATTATCAAAGCTTAAACAAATTTTTTTGTAATAATTAGTAGCTGGGATTCTTAGGGATTAAATTTTGTAAAACCCTAAAAATCCCAATTCTCTGTGTGAAGAATTTTCTTGATTCTTCATCACTTTCATAAACATTGTTCTGTGTTTCTGGTTGATGGTTACTACTCGAGGCAGATTTTATGAAAATACAGTCAACAACAACAATTTCAACAACAACAACAATGCAAATTCTTCTCAAGATAGTGAAGATTTTCAAGATCTTTCAGAAATAAATCGAAATCAAGATTCAATGGCTTCCGCTGGTATTAGTAATTCTTGTTTACCAATTACAAACATTACTAATTTCGTTTCAATCAAATTAGATTCATCGAATTACCTGCTTTGGAAAAATCAGGTTCAATTGATTTTGTTTTCTACGGATTTAATTGGTTTTGTTAATGGAGAACAACCAGAACCACCTCTGAAAGTTTTAGTTGATACAATTGAGATTGTAAATCCTGAGTGGATTGTTTGGAAAAAATATGATTCTTTTGTATGTAGCTGTTTACAGTCTACTATGACTCCAACTGTTGTTGGGGATGTTCTTGGTTTAGATACAGCAAGAGAAATAGAAGGGTAATTTGACAATTACTGAGTATCTCCAAAGAATCAAGACAAATTCAGATTCGTTGGCTGTTATTGGTCAGAAAGTGAGTGATGATGATCTGATCATGCATATCACTGATGGGGTTAGGTGATGAATATGAAAGTTTTGTGACTTCAACTGAGAACAAGGATACACCTTATAGTTTTCAAGAAATGAAAGCAAGATTGTTGGCTCATGAACAGAAATTGGCAAAGAGGGTTCAACAACATTCAAGTGCTTTGGATACACAAACTTCTGCAATGTAAGGAAGAAATGTACCTGTTCAGAATTTTAATAACAAGAATGAAAAGTCTACTACTGGAACTGGCTTCAAGAATGGGAATAAAAATACTAATACTTCATGGGTTCAAGAATAATCAAAATAATAGCAGCAATGGTAGTACTTCAAACACATATGGAAGACCAGATTATTCTAAGGTGGAGTGTCAGATTTGCAAGAAGAAGGGTCATGCTGCTACAAGATGCATGTTTAGGTACTTTCCACCACCTGGCAGTTCAATTGGTGCTCAAGCAAATGTGGCTAGTTCTAGTCATTTAACTATTGAAGAAGAACCTGTAGTTGAGACAGATATTGGTGGAGATCATCATGCTTTTTCCAATTACAATATTATTCATGGAGATCCATATTCTTCTCATTTTTTACTGTCTGATTCTGGAGCTACAGCTCACATGACTGGAAATTCTTCTTTGTTGACAAATGTTGCTTCTTACAAAGGAAATGACAAAGTTAAAGTTGGCAATGGTGAGTCCTTACACATATGTCTTACTGGTGAATATAATTTACAAACTGAAAATACAAATTTCAAGTTAGATAAAGTTTTAGTGGTGCCTGAGATGAAGCAAAACTTATTGTCAGTGGGTCAATTTACCAGTGATAATTCCTGTTAATTTAGATTAGATTCAACAGGGTATAAGATTAGGGATTCTAAGACTGACATATTGTTGGCTAAAGGTAGAAAGGTCAATAATTTGTATCATATTTCTTCAAGTACACTAATGCTTTCAGTTCAGTTGTTTGTTCTTCTACAAATTGGCATAACAGATTAGGTCATCCCTCATCAAGAATAATGCAGCATTTACAGTCAGCTAAGCAAGTAGCTATTAACAACAAGAAGTCAGAGTCTTTATGTCATCCTTGTCATCTTGCTAAGTCTAAAAGATTGCCTTTTCAACTGTCTGAATCACATGCTACATCACTATTAGCTTTAGTTCACTGTGATGAATGGGTTCCTGCTCCTTGTACTTCAATTGCAGGGTATAAGTATTATATTCTATTTGCGGATGATTTTAGTAGGTTTCATTGGATTATCCAATGATACTAAAGACAGATGCTTTGCAGTGTTTCAAGCATTTTAAAAATCTTACTGAAAACATGTTTGGTACAAAGATCAAGTCATTTCAGACAGATGGTGCTTTAGAGTTAGTTAAAGGTCAGTTTAAAGGCTTCTTGGAGTTTAGTGGAATACATATTGGAATATCTTGTCCAAAGAATCTTGAACATAATGGTTTAGCAGAAAGAAAACATAGACACATAACAGAGATGGGAAATACACTACTATTTACTTCATCATGTCCTCTAGAGTATTGTTTTGATGCCTTTCAGACTGTTATCAGATAAATAACACACCAACTCCTATACTGGATTTAAAGTCACCTTATGAAGTCTTATTTGATGAAATTCCTGACTATAAGTTCTTAAAGGTGTTTGGTTCAGTGTGTTATCCTTTCTTAGGATAGAAAAGGAAAGATAAATTGTCACCAAAATCAGTTAGGTGTGTGTTTTTGGGTTATAGTCCTTTTCATAAGGGGTATAAATGTTACAATCCAATTTTTTTCTGCTAAGTTACATATCTCAAGAAATGTGGTACGTTTGCTGAGGATGAATTCTATTTTACTCCTACAACTATTTCTGATACTGCAGTTACTTCTACTTCTGATACTTCTTTATTTCAAAGTGATATGCCTTCACATGATTTTACTGTGTCTGAAGCTCCTGCTACAACTAAATCTACAGAACCTCAAAATATAATAGTGACTAGGTCTCATAAGGGAGTTTATAAGCCCAACGAATTTCCAAATCATGTCACAAATGTTTCAGTAAAATATCCTGTTGGTGCTGCTTTTGTGGCTGTTCTGCAAATACCTAAAGAGCCTAAGTCATTTAAGACAACAGTAAAAGATGTTAAGTGGCAACAATCTATGAAGGAGGAATATTTAGCTCTACTTAAGAATGGCACTTGGATACTGGTTGACTTCATTCCTGGTATGAATTTAGGTTGTAAGTGGGTATATAAAATTAAATTGAAAGCAGATGGGTCAGTGGATAGGTTTAAGTCAAGATTGGTGGCTTTAAGATATAATCAGAAGAAAGGTGAGGATTTTAGTGAGACATTTAGTCCTGTAGTGAAGACAACAACAGTGAGAGCAGTTTTGACTCTTGCCATCACACATAACTGGACTGTAAAACAACTAGATGTGTCAAATGGATTTTTGCATCGGTATTTGAAATGTTTATATGCAGCAGCCTCAAGGATTTGTGGATCCTGACCATCCTCATAGAGTTTGTTTGTTGAAGAAAAGTTTATATGGGCTCAAACAGGCACCAAGAGCCTGGTTTGACAGGTTTAGCAAGTCTCTTATTCAGTTTGGTTTTCAGAGAGCTAAATCTGATTATTCAATGTTTGTTTATACTTCTCATTCTGCCATGATGATCTTGCTTCTATATGTAGATGATATTATATTGACAGGGAGTTCTGATGCTCTTATAAATGAGTTAATTGTTTACTTGAGTAAAGATTTTACAATGAAAGACTTGGTGCATCTGAGTTACTTCTTGGGTATTGAAGCAGTTAGAAATTCAGATTCTATATATCTTAGTCAGAAGAAATACACTCTGGATTTGCTAGCAAAGCTAATATGCTTGAGTGTAAGCCCTGTGATACTCCAGTAGCTAAGAACACTAGAGCATCAATCAATGATGGCTAATTACTTGATAATGCAATGAGTATAGGGCTATAGTAGGTGGACTTCGGTACCTTACACTAACTAGGCCTGACATTTGTTTTGGAGTTAATTATGTAAGACAGTACATGCATGCTCCTGCAGATGTGCATTGGTTGTTAGTGAAAAGGATTTTAAGATATCTAAAGAGTTCCATTGGGCAAGAAATTACATTAAGGAGAGGAGATATTCAATCTATTAGAGCTTATACAGATTCAGACTGGGCAGGCTGTCCAGGTACAAGGAGGTCAACTTCAGGTTTTGCTGTTTTTATGGGTACTTCACTGATTTCTTGGTCAAGCAAGAAACAACCAACAATTTCTAAATATACAGCTGAGGCTGAATACAAGTGTCTATCAGTTGCTGCCTCTGAACTAGAATGGTTGAAAAATCTGTTTCAGGAGTTACATATTACTATCAAGTTGTCTATTCAATTATACTGTGATAATATAAGTGCCATATGCATTACAACTAATCATGTATTGCATTCCAGGACAAAGCATGTAGGAATCCAGTATCATGTTGTCAGGGATTTGGTGGAGATGGAATTTCTGCAGGTTATTCATGTTGCGTTTGAGTCACAGTTGGCAGATCTTTTTACCAAAAGTTTATGCTCTCCAATATTTACTTCATTGCTTAAACAACTATTGGATGGTACTGGTCACACTACAACAACTGAGTCTGACAGTTCTACTTTCTCTGCTGCTCTCACATCTGTTATGCATTCAAGTATTAAAGAATACAACTATGGTTCTTCCTCTGGAGAAGATTCATTTACTGAAGATCACTCACTAGGTTTTGAGTTTGACAATGTACTTTAGTATTCCTTTTCTGTTGTTTGTTGTTTCTGAGTTCCGTATGTTGTTTTAACAAACTTTTTGTATTATTTTGGGTCATCCAGATAGTTGGATTCTATCTGGCTGAGGGGGGGCTAATAGTGTAAAGTAGTCAAGTCAAGTCTATTTGACTTGACTAGTCTTAGTTTATAACGGTTTAGGATTGTCTGGTTATTACAGACTCATGTATATACTCTTATCTTAATCATTGCTAACATCTTTCTTCTTTAATGAAACTAGTCCAGATGCACGCGCGATGCGCTTGCTGTGGCGGTCTATGGGCGCATCGACATTGTTTTAACGATCTGCTTCCCTTTCGTATCAGATCCTAGCCATGTGTATGAGAAATAGATAGGACTTATGATTTTTTGATAAAAAATAAAATAAAACAATATTCAAAGTAAAAACCTAGAATAATCTTTCTCCTTACATCATAACTTTTTCTCCTCTCTCTATCTCTATTATACTTCTAACGTCATCCCTGTCTCTCCATCTCAAAACAACCACCACAAACTCCATCCTCATTCATTTTTATTATTTTTTTCACTTTACCATTACCACCACAGTTGCTAGCTCTTTGTTAACTTTGGAGTTTATTTTTCCTTCTATTCCCAATCAAATTCAAGCTTAAGAATTAGTAGCAAATGTTAGCATTAATATTGATATCCCCAAAAAGAGATTATAGATTAATAAAATCACATCTATGTTCGGAAAGGTGATAAAGGTTTTGGAAGACTCTGACCAAGGTCCAAGTGATCCACTATTTGGGCAAATAACAGTTATAAGACCATTAACTACTGCTAATAAGAAGTAAAATTGAAGTTGGAATTAGTTCAATTTGGGGTTGGGTTAAGGTGGATTTGGGTGTTTCGGGACAAAGAAGAGTGGGACACTTTATATAATTAATACAGTATATTAATATTAATTCTAAATGGATGATTCGTTTGTACCTAATTCCTCTGTTCATTGTTATGCTAGTAAACAGATTCCCAAAGGTTGACGAAAGTTAGAGAGAGAAGAAGAACACAGAGAATTGTAGTGGTTTGTAATGGTGCATGGTGGTAGTAGCGGCGACAGTGTTGATGATGGCGGTATTGGTGGCAGTATAAGTAGTGCTGACGCCGGTGGTATTTGTTGATAATGGTGGTGGTGCAGCTGAGCAGGGCCGTCTCTGAGATTTTCATGACCCTGGGCGATAAATTTTTTGGCTCCCTTTTTTGTAGAACTTTTTTTTTTTTTGACCAATTGTATTATTTCTCTCTTTATAAAGCTTGCATCTTAACTAAAATAAACTTCAAAAAGTCTAACTACCAAAAACAAAAATAAAAATTCTTGCAAAAGTGATGGTATGTGTCCCTAAAAATCAGTAACATTGTTATTTGAACTTCGATCTTCTTGCATTCTTGTTAGCAAACTCATCGATCAGCTCCTGAAGATCAATTAAGTCTCAAATCCACTCTCAATATATATAATAGCTAATCCGTGTAACCTTTCTTGTCATTTACCAAGTCACCGATCAACATAAAAACCTTGATTAAATATTTAAATTCATTGTCAAAACTAATAAGGGATCATCGGAATTTAGAAACTCTATTACTAACAACTCTATCAAGATTCAAGCGTAATAAGTGCAATCAGAGGATCACGACTTCAAGCATGTATTCAAATTTCAATTTAACTAGTAAATAGACTAATTACCAGGCTACGAAATTGAAAAATTGTGAATTCAGTGAATGGAAACAAAACTGGTTTTTTTCCTCCCTGCTTGCCACTGTAAATTGTGGGTTCAGAGGGCTAGGGTTTTTGGGCGTGTTTAGAAGTTATCAAAACATGTTTCACGGAATCGGTTCTCAAGTTTTAAATGGTCGTGCAACTGTGTGTTCGATAAATTTGGAACAAACTAAACATTATCTAAAATAATTTGGGCTAAATTCAAAACTACCCAATAGTAGCTTAAAAAAAGAAAAAAAATTTACCCCTGGGCTGGAGCCCAGATAACTAGGCTTCAAAGTCGGGCCTGCAGCTGAGGTGTTGATGGTGCAGCTGAGGTGCCGATGGTGGTGGCGGTAGAGATGTGAAAAGATTTAGTAAAGAAGACTTTTTAATGTGCAGGAGAAAATAGGGTTATGACACTCGTGTTTGAAAAAATTACAAAATAGTCTGAATAAAAATAATATAAAAAAACTGTGGAGGGGTAACTTAGTAAAATCAGGTGGACACCAAGAATCCCTACTTCCTTAATATTAGTAAGATAACCAGTTTCTATCAAACATTCTTAAAAGTCGTCCGGTGTTGACTTTTTAGATGTTAATTATTCGAAAATCGTCAATATCCTTGATCCAACCGATCAATTGATCAATTAGAAAATAGAAAGCCGACTGATAAATGAATCTAGTCTTGCAACAGTGGTCGAGCCACTTATCCTACGTACATAAATACAACAAGTAACCAATCTCTTTATATAAGGAGAAATATGGGAAAGATGTGGTGGGATAGGACACCAAAGTGCCGAAACTATCTTATGGTAATAGTGTTTGGCGAGGTGTTTACAGCCGGATGGAGCAGTTCGAGAGGGATTAGTGTACATAATTGGAAGGGGAAACAAGACTAGGTTCTGGCAAGACTGTTGGATTGGAGAATATATACTTCAAGTATCTTTTCCTAATCTCCATATTGTGTCTAGAAAGAAAGATCATTTAGTTAGTTAGTTTTACTCCATAGATATAGATGGGCATGTCAATTGGAATCTTGATCTTAGAAGAAGACTGACTGATTATGAGATAGTGGAGGCAATGCAGCTAACAAATAAGTTACAATTGTTCACTCCATCTGATGAAGAAGATACAAGAAAATGGAAGTGGAATTCAGACGGTGTTTTTACGGTTAAATCTTGCTACGCCGCTCTACATAAAAATCAAAATCCGGGAGTTGATGATTTTCCTTACAAGGTGGTGTGGAATACCAACGTTCCTGCCAAAGTGTTCTTCTTCATTTGGTTGCTTCATCATGATTCCATTCTTACTCAAGACGTTTTGGTGCGTAGGGGAAGGACTTTAGTCAACAGATGTTGCTTATGCAAAGACAAGTTGGAGTTTATCAACCATTTTTTTATTCATCGTAAGGAAGCCGAAAAATCTGGGATGTTTTTCTTGAGGGGTTCGGGATACATTGGGTTCAATGTGGAGATATTAGGATCTTATTTCTGGGCTTCAGTCGAAAGATCTTCTCTCACAAGGGGAATTTCATTTGGAACCTTCTTCCGTATGTTGTTTGTTGGAAAATATGGAAAGAGACAAATAATCAGATGTTTAATATTGATGCTAGGGAAAACGATTGTCGTCAAATTGTTCTCGACATCAAGGCTAACATACTCTACTGGTCTGGTCCCTCTCATTTCCTTAAGGGAGTTAGGTATGAGGAACTTGTTTTCAAATGGGAAGAACTTGTGAGACGTTAAATATTATGTACCTTTACTTCTCAGTGAACTGATTCTTCGTATCGGTTGTGTGTGTATTTCATTTATTCTTTTTATATATACAAGTCGAGTGCACGTGCGTTGCACGCCGGCAAACCTTAATTAGTTCTTTTGCCAAATCAATTTCGCGGAGTTCATTTGCTCTCATAAACTTTTGTCCAAAATTACATCAAAAGTCAAAACTGACAATGACCGAAACCCAAGGCTCACAGTGGATTCAAATATGTTTGTTGCCTTTGAACTTATCATTTAGCTATGTGCTAAGAAATCATCGTTCTCATTCAAAAAAAACACTTTTAGCCGTGTGCATACTACATATCGAAAAATGTTAATGGAAAAAGAGTTGTAACTGGAAAAGACTACAAAGAAAAATAGAAAATTACTTCAAGAGTCCATGTCAAACCTCTTTGGTTGTGTTTAAAATATATACCTCAGATGGTGAACGTAGCAGAGTGTGTCTTTCTGCTATTCGTTGAGCAACATGTTGGACGATTATAAGGTTTAAGATTTAACTTATCTTAAAAGGAAGAATCTTGATGAGTCTGAGTCCCAGTTCTCACAGCAAAGCAACTATCTTGTGACGATTATCAGTTGAATCCCATGGAAGAGCATTACAACGCCAATGTTCTTACGTGCTTCTTTCTGAACAC
Organism: Papaver nudicaule; assembly: GCA_023529015.1. Classification (NCBI taxonomy): domain Eukaryota; kingdom Viridiplantae; phylum Streptophyta; class Magnoliopsida; order Ranunculales; family Papaveraceae; genus Papaver; species Papaver nudicaule. The sequence continues at coordinate 5,044 of JAJJMA010303288.1, read as the reverse complement.
CTGATAGATAGAGACATAGAGAGAGCTATGAAAGAAATTTGTATAATAAAAGTACAAAATTGGAAGTCTTCTGTGTGACTGTATTATCTTCCTGACATGTGGAGATTTAACTAACACAAAAGCTTTTGATTTGACTTTGTTATGTAGGGTAGCACTAATGTTTTGGTTCACCATCTGCAGTATAGAGTTGAAACACTTCATCATACTTCAAATTCATTGCCCAGTCGATTAGCAGCACTATCTGTATTGTCAGACTTCAGACTTAAGTGTGCAACACCAAAGCATGGGAGTAGACTACCCGTGTAGCCTAAATTGCAAGTTCTTAATCATAAGTACGCTTCGTGAAATTCCTCTAAACACTTAAACCGTGAAAGCAATGATTCCAAACAGAAAGAAAAATGTCTCTGCAATCCACATCCAAACATTCATAAGTTCAAAGGCTTCTTGCACGAAAATCAAATTTCAAACCATCTCTATGTGATCTATAAGGTGTGAGAGATTCTATACAGTCTACAGTCTTGATTTCAACTAATTTTATGAACAAATAAAATGCATATGCACATCAAACCAACAATGATCTTTATCAAACAGAGAATACCCTAAAAATGAAAATGATATTGTCATTGAAAATCAAACATAAATTGATGTTTGATGCTCATAATTTTCATGGTAAAGTGATCCAGGTCTAACTTTACATGTAAAACCCTGGAATTTTAACTTGGGTCAGACTACAGTGAGAAGAAAAAGGCACAGTAACAAATTTTGAGCATTAACAAAACTACGACGAACTAACCATCATTTCACGTCATTGAAATAAAAAACAATCAAATCTTAACGTGGTAATACAGAAACTTACTTCACCCAGCATCAGAATAGATACCCAGCTTAAGGCCCTTCTCTTGTATGTAGTCTGCAGTTGGAAAATTCTTCGGATCAGGGATTAAATCACCCTGTATAACCAACAATATATTTCAAAAACAGTAAAAGGGAAGTACACAACACAAAAGAATTAGTTTCTATTGCGCACCAATCATTTGAACCCTGCGACATACAAAGATCCCTTTAAGTTCAATCCCAAGTGATGGAATGTCGGTTTGTGTCTTCCCTTAATTTCTAATCCCTTAGCTACCACCAACATTTTGAATGAAGAATAACTTCAAGCTAGAGAAGTCGAATTGAGAGTAACATATAGCTAAGGAATGAACCGATTCTTCGTATCGGTTGGGTGTATTTCATTTATTCTTTTTTTATATATAAAAAATTATCGTTTTGTTGATAAAAAAAAATATATAAAGAGGTTTAGTCAGACAATCATTCTACACCAACTGAGAAATATTCCCAAGTAAAATTCCATAAATCAGTTTTGGGCGAGTAGCTTAATCTTCCACGAAAACCATGGTGTTATGGGACTTCAACTATGAGATTTCTCAAGGGATTTCCTACTGTCAATTTAGAACTACGGCTAAATTAGTTGTCTAACCTATGTAAAATTTCAGAAAAATTGCATTTCGTTTATTGTGTCGGTAAAGAAACTTGTTTTCTCCGATAAAAATTTAGTGTTTGTATGCTCATCATCATTTCTGAAAATTGGTTAAAAGATAAACTTACTTTTTTTTTTCCGGATTTTAAATATCACGGGATCCCGAGTGTCATGTCATCATACTTTCATGAACTCACCGTGCAATTTGCTATATTAGTGTCCCTATGTCATGTGTTTGCATTTGAACTCGCCGTGCATCTTGTTGAATGCGAGTCCTTATGTCATTTGTTGCATTTGGGACATGTCATAATTTCAAACACTTGAATTTTTTTACATGCAAGGCAATCATGCCTAAAAATATTTCACAAGATTTCCCACGGTCAATTGATGTCGAAAACCTTGTCTTTGCTTACTGGGTGATTATTAGACTAGACTTGGGTCAAATTAGCTAAAAATCAGATGGTGTACCTGCATTCAAGGATATGCTCCTTAAAAAAATAAACTCTTATCTCTTCTCCATTCAAAACCAATCTAATCTAATATAGTATATTACATCAACTAGTCCATTTTGGGACAACATTTTTCTGATTTAGATCTCAAAAACAATGGAGACACAAAGAGTGCAAGCGATAGCGAAGGCTAGCGGAGATACTATTCCAGCAGAATTTATAAGACCAGAAACAGAACAACCAGCACTAACAACATTCAACGGACCTATTCCAGAAGTACCAGTCATTGATTTTAGTAATCCAGATGAAAACAATCTTGTTAGCTTGATTTCTAATGCTAGTCAAGAATGGAGTTTCTTCCAAATTATAAATCATGGTCTGCCGACTGAAGCTACAAAAAACTTGTTGAAAGTTGGTAGGGAGTTTTTCGAATTGTCAGATGAAGAAAAAGAAGTATATGCCAAAGTACCAGGTAGTGATTCTTTAGAAGGATATGGGACTAAACTTCAGAAAGAAATTGCAGGGAAAAAGGCTTGGGTTGATTATTTGTTTCATTTCATTTGGCCTCCTTCGAGCATCAATTACAAGTTTTGGCCAAAGAATCCACCTTCGTACAGGTACTTCTTATGCTGCAATCCCTTTGTCGCGATCATAACTCGTGCCACACATGTACCTGCTTGTGCCTACATATGGGGTCTAGGCAAATTACAATCCTCAATATTTTGATAGCCTGCTTTGGATTTCGTTTTTCATGTAGAGAAGCAAATGAAGAATACGCCAAGTGCTTGATCCCCATAGTTGACAAACTTCTGATGCTATTGTCTCTTGGATTAGGAGTTGAAAGGCATGTAATAAAAGAAGCAGTGGGTGGAGATAGTTTGGAATATCTTCTTAAAATAAACTACTATCCACCATGCCCTCGGCCTGATCTAGCACTTGGTGTGCCACCACATACAGACATGTCCGCAGTCACGCTTCTTGTACCCAATGAAGTACAAGGCCTTCAAGTCTTGAAATATGATCGTTGGATTGATGCCAAGTACATCACCAATGCCCTGATTGTTCATATCGGTGATCAAGTCGAGGTAATATCTCACTGAATTCCCTTCCCTTCATTTATTGATAACAGAAGGAGAAATATATAACTCTAGACTGCTAATAAAATTGCAATATATGCAGATCTTAAGCAATGGCAAATACAGAAGTGTGCTCCATAGATCAACTGTAAACAAGGAGAAGACAAGGATGTCATGGCCAGTTTTTTGTTCTCCGCCTGCTGATATGGTTGTTGGCCCACTTCCTCAACTTGTTACTGAAGAAAATCCAGCAAAATATAAGTTCAAGAAATACAAAGATTACGAGTATTGTAAGCTCAACAAGATTCCGCAATAGGGATTTTGCAGCTGGTGATATCCATCTAGCTCAACAATGTGATGTAGATGCCAATTTGCACCGTGACTGGTATATCTGATTCAGCTGCACGATAGCCGACCAGATAATTTACAACTCCTTGTTGTGCATTTGATTCTGATTTATGTTTTTATGAAGACCATGGTACCTTAAGATCTAGCAGAAATACTCTTTAGCCATAAATAGCATCCTTTGGAACTCTTTTTTCTTTTGCAGTTATATTTTTATAAAGACCTTGGTACCTAAGAATGTAACATTAAATACAAATCCATAGTCATATAGGTAGGACGCACTGCTGTAATAAGTTTATAAGTTTTTATTCTAGCCGGAGGGAGTATGACCCTACCTTGGAGGAATTTTTACCTGGTTTACTTTCGCTAATGAATGCAGACCAGAAAAATGCCCGTCTTTCAAGGAATTTCATCTTCATCGTCATTATTCATTTCGAAGTCCTTTAATCTTCTCAACTTGTTTGATCAAAAACCAAAAAAGAAAGAAAATCTGTAAACTGCCAGCAAATTTCTTATACGCGTTCATTCCAGAGATGGATCATCCATTCTGCAAATGTACCATGACGACATTTTTTTGTAAAGCTACAAATAGATAAGAGATATCAACATGCGAAGTTTAACCTTTCAAACCGGAACAGAGGCACCCATGAGGCTCATCTTTACGGCCCAAACTGTTAAAATGACCCATTTTGTTTGTTCACATATAGACATTAGACACAGCATACCCCTCTCCCTCTCCCTCTCGACTGAAGAAAACGGAGGAAATTTCTGGAAATCCATCGCGTTCAAACGGTAATTGCTCTCTCTCCCTGTACATTTTTGTGTACAAATTTTAGGGATTTTTCTTCTCCTTTGACCAAATTTTAGGTTTTTCTTTTTCAGTTTTGTTAACCTTGCAATTAACTTAGGGTTGTTTGATACCAATTAAGTCTTGATACAATCAATGCAAGAACTAAGAATCTCTTATGTAAATTTCTTCAATTCTGAATATTTCGAACTTGTCAGTGGCTACCCTTGATACGGTGAGATCATTTTGATGGTATAATTGATTTAGACAGGGTAGTAGAAGAATGAAGGTTAAAATATTACAGTGGCATGGTGTAGCTTCCTGGACTTGGGATGCCCAAGATGAGACATGTGGTATATGTCGGATGGCCTTCGATGGATGCTGCTCTGATTGTAACGCCCTGGAGATGATTGTCCTTTAATTTGGGGTGCATGCGACCGCGCATTCCATCTCCATTGCATCTTAAAATGGGTTAATTCACAGACTCCTCAAGCAAATTGCCCTATGTGCCGTAGGGAGTGGCAATTCAAATAGAAACGAAATCATACATGCTTCCCTTTGCTTTTCATATCAGGGAACAGACAATTGATGCTCTCTCTCTCTGCGTGTCCAAATGCTTGTGTGTGGAGGTAACCGTATCTCATCCAACTTACACTTGTTTCATGTAACCATTTCTTGGATTGAAACATCAGGATTTTCTCCGGGAGTTCAATTTTGTTAATGTAGTACTTTTGTAACAACACAGAATAGCATCTATCATCTATGTTCAATGTGATTGTGCTTTCATTTTTAATAAAGATTGGACTTGATATTCAGAAGTACTATTAACATTGCAACAATATAGATGGTGAGTGACAATTTGACTTGAAACTGTTAACATTGCAACAATACTATTTGAAGACTGAAT
>JAJJMA010303283.1:0-11675 GCA_023529015.1 Papaver nudicaule | reverse complement strand
TAAGATTTGCCCTAAATATTATCCTTACATAACACGTTTATAACACTAATGAATTTGTTGTTTTTAGCAAAAAAATAAATAAAAATAAAAACAAAATAAATGGAAAACTTCAACACATGTTTCTTGCTAGTTGCTACAATCACTATAAATTGATTTGTTTTAACCAATTTTGTTGTATATGCATAAAACTACAACATGAGACCATAACCTGAGTGCGGCTGCGTGGTCCACACCAACTGTCCTATTTAGCAAGATTAAAGGCATAGTTTCCAATTAGCGCCCCCATGCTACATTTGTGAGCCTAACGTTATGGTGTCGCCACGTTATGGTGTCGCGACCCGGTGTCCACCAAACCGGTGTCTTTAAAGTATTTTCGATTTGTGAGACTCACTGTCAATCTGTTTTCTTGGGATGGATGCATCTCCTTACCTATGTAGTATGTACAACTAAGCTTCTATAGTTAAATAAATGCACCCCTTTCGAGGGAAAAAAGAACCCAGAGCAAAGAAATTAAAAGAAAAGAATCTCAATGTGAGTTTGCTCAAAGCAAAACTTAAGAGAGTTAGTTCTTCACACAGAACCAAACCTGCAGCATGAAAAATCCCATCTCCACAAATGATACGCTTGTCTGGACAACCATTCTCTTTGCTATGGCAGCTCCTCTCCTCCACTTCTTCCACCACCAATATTTTCGTAAAGGCACTAGCACGAGCTGCAGGTTACCACCCAGTCCTCCAAGTTGGCTACTTATGAGGAAAATCTTCGATATAGTCATCAAGTGTAAGCCGCACCAAGTCTTGGTAGAACTTCGACAGAAATATGGACCTGTAATCATGATACAAGTACCGGCTTCGGTGAATATTCTTGTTATTGGTTCAGCAGATGCTGCTATGGAGTTATTCAGATACCATGATCAGGCTTTTATTAACCGTGCAATACCCAAAACAGTGTGCGCATCGGATCACAGCAGCACGACTGTACTGAGCCAGTACGGACCATTCTGGAGAATGATCAGACGACTATATGCGACCAGGATCGTCTCCCCTACGAGAATGCAGAAAACCATTGGTAAACGAAAGCGATTTGTAGAGAAGATAATAAAATGGGTGGCAGTAGAAGAAAAGAAGGGTAACAGTGTTGAAATAAAACACCTCATTTTCGTCTCTTTGGTTAACTTAATGGGTGATCTCTTTTTTTCTAGGGATCTTATAGATGTTAAATCTGGCACCGGGGATGAATTATATCGATTGCTTCACGAGATGCATGAGATAGCTTCAACGCCTAATGTAGCTGATGTGTTTCCATGGTTGGGGAATTTAGACCTGCAGCATCTGGAAAGCAGAATGAAGAAGACAATAGAGGCATCTCTAAACATCATTGATGGTTTTGCAAAGGAGCGGAGGAGGATGGATTTTGTGCACCATAAAGACGACGAGGAGAAGGATTTTTGTGATTTATTTATGGAATTTGAAGGCAATGGCAAAGATGAACCTAAGAAACTCTCAGACCAACAAATTAGTATGTTGACACTGGTGAGTGAATAAATCCCTGAATCATATTTGAAAGAGTGAAAATACTTGTTTATATCCTTCAGTTGCCTATAAAATTGTTGGCTGAAACAGATGTGCTAATTTTTCTAAGCCCATTACAGTATCTTCTGTCAATACTCTTATGCCTAGGACTGCGTCTACCTGGTCCTGCTTCTGACATAAGCTCAAGGGCAATGCGAATGGCAATGCATTAGAGTTGATTATATGTATGGGATTACTTGCTAATTTTGTTCTCTGACATTTAATGTAGGAAATGATTGTTGCTGCATCAGAGGCGCAAACCACTGCCATTGAATGGGCAATGACAGAACTTCTTCGCAATCCCAAAGTAATGAAGAAGGTCAAAGATGAGATTGCTAAAGTTGTTGTTATGACAAAAAGATTGAAGAAAAGGATATTGGGAGTTTACATTATCTAAGCGCGGTAATTAAAGAGGTAATCAGGTTACACCCGGTGGCTCCTGTGCTGCCACCACGTACTGCTACTGAAGACACCAAGTTCATGGGGTATATGATTCCTAAGGACACGATAGTGTTGGTTAATGCTTGGGGCATTGGAAGGGATTCAGCTTCATGGAGTGATCCGTTCATGTTCAACCCAGATCGTTTCTTAGGAACCAGTACTGATTATCGTGGCCAACATTTTGAGTTCGTACCATTTGGAGCGGGAAGACGTATCTGCGCTGGCTTACCAATGGCCCATCAAGTTCTTCACATTGTGCTTGGCTCATTGCTTCAATCTTTTGATTGGGAACTTGAAGGTGGCGCCACACCTGAATCCATAGACATGGGCGACAAATTTGGGGGAGAATTGGAGAAGGCCATCCCTTTAAAAGTAATACCAAGATCATTGGCTCCTGCAATGTGACCCACTTCGACTTTGTTTGCTTAAGCTTTGTGTGAATCATTAGTTGCTTGCTGTTGCTAATTCGGCAGAGGAAACAATAGCCAAAATGCTTATTTTTTCGATCATGGGTTCTGGAGAAAAGGGAAAGACACTCTACTTAATGTAATTGGAGTGGATATTCTTTTGGGAGAAAAGTCGCAGAATGCCCTAAAATGGACTACAACTGTTGAGTTTTGCCCCACTAAAAAAAAAATTCATCCAAATGCCCAAAAATATTAGATTTTCCATCTAACTTGGTTAGTGCGCGCGTGTGAGCTTACACGCGTACATGTATTGACATTTTTGCCCTCGCCACGTGTCACTCGAATATAGGTTTTTTAGGATTTTTAAACACCAAAAAATCGGTGACATTTGGACCAACCAAAACACGACACGTGGACAATCTTGGTGATGTGGATAGCTGATGTGGCAGTGATGGGCTGAGGTGGTCAGATCAATCTGAGTTATATCTCGAGGAAAATGGGTGGATGGATGGAACAACAGACGTGGAACATGGATGACGTGGCCCCGACGGTTTTAATTTTTCCCCTTATCCATCCTCATTTTTCCCCTGTATTCACCCTTGATGAAAGATATTTTGAAACTTAAAAAAATGAACAGACTTAGGCTGAGTTTGGTATTGCTTTTTTTTTTTAAAAGCACTTTCAAAATCTATATTAAGCAATATTTTTTCAACTTGGTGTTTGGTTAAATTTTTTCAAAGTGCTTTTTTTGAAAAGCACTTTGGATTTAAGCCAGCTTTTAAAAGCTCCCCAGGAGGAGCTTTTAAAAGCTGAAAAGCACTTTGAAAAAATATGTCAATGTTAATTTCACTTTATAACCCTACAATAATTATTAAATGACAAAATATACCCTTAAATCTTTGATACTATGAAATTTTATTCTCAATATCTCTTAATCTTTATTGATAATATCATGATTTGCATATTATATTCTATATTCCATTCGAAAGAAATTCTTCATATATTCATAAATTATTTGTTATTTTTTTTTTTATATTTGTTGTGTTTGTGTTGGTATATATAGGGTGCTAATGCTACATCTTCATCACCTTCACCAAGCTTCACCAAGACTATCGAGGTATGCTGGAAGGTTAACTGGTATTAGGGAAATCAATAAAATATATTTATCAATAATAAAACTAACATTAAATGTCAAAATATTCAATTATGAAAAGTATGTGCATTTTTGTCATTTTGAACAATAACAATGGTTGGACATGATATTTACCAAACACTATTTCATAGTTTTTTTAATCTGTTTTACTTTTTAATTTATGGTTTACCAAACACTCAACTGCTTTTTCCAAAAAGCACAGCACAGCTTTTAAAAGCTGAAAAGCGTTTTTGAAAAACTGACAGCAATACCAAACTCAGCCTTAAACATGGTCATAAGTCTTCAAACATTACAGTCTTAAACATAAGAGCAAGCACTATGGTGCCATAAGCCATCTCTATTGAATAGAGAAAGGGGATGGCAGAAATGTCGAAAAAATGGCAACCACTATGGAGAAAAAAAAAATTCTCTATTTTGGACGGAAATTGGATTTCCGCCACACCCAAAATACGGAAATTGGATTTCCGCACAGAATATATTAATAGGATTTATTGTAATAAAGTGGGTTTTGGTGGGACCAGAACTCTTTTTTACGGAAATCCAATTTCCGCCCCCTTCTTTTTTACGGGAATTGGATTTCCGTCTCGCTTCTCTCTTGCTATTGCCTGCTACGGATTGGTAGCAGGCAATAGAGAAGTCCATCTCTATGTCTATTCAATAGAGAAATTTTGCACCATAGTAGTTGCATTTCTCTATTCAATAGAGAATTCTCTATTAATAGGGAACCATAGTGCTTGCTCTAACATTACACACCCATTTTACCAAATGTTTTACTGATAATTAAAATGAACCAAAAAAAAGTAAAAGTCTAACAAGATTAAAGAACATGAACCAACTCTAAAGTTGGTATCTAGAAGTAGGCTTCCTTGATCAACCCCATGAACAATTACAATCAAACCCTCTTTCTTGCACAAACCTATCCTTGATCAACCCCATGAACTCAGTTCCACTCATACCAGCTCCACAATCATAAAAAAACAGAGGCCTTTGGTCACCTAATAAAAAATGTACAACAAACTTTCTATCCATTGAACCCATTCCAGCTACAATTATCTGCAAACACCAATTTCAAACCAAATTAGTACTACAATCAACACATATATTCACTTAATAAACAAAGTACACTAAAACAACACAATTAGCTTTCCTAATTTCTTATATTCAGTACTAAAATCAACACAAGAGCCAACACAAGAGCCACTGTAATTCTTCAAGATACATCTCTTTAACTCATTTTCACCGTTTTTCTATCAAATTCAAATCCCTAATTTCATATCACTTACCATTATCAAATTCAGAACCCTAATTTCTCAAAACCATCAAATTAACATCATTCAATCCTAATACAAGTTACACAAAATCCTAATTAACATGTTATTAAACCTAATTTCATATCACTGATTTCAGAAAACCCCTAAATTTAAGAACCCTAATATTTCAAACACCCAAATTAACATGATTCAATCTGATAATAGACACAAACATGATTAATATTGAATGGGATTATCGTTACTTACTTGATTAACAATGAAATCAGTTCAATTTCACCATGTTTTAAACTATCCAGTCCTCAACCCTAATGTCAGCAAATCTCTTCAATCGTCTTCACCTTGTCTTCTTCAGCAAATCACCCTAACCAGCAGCTATGAAATTACATAAACCCTAATCTCGATACTCTCTTCTCTGATTTTTTTTCTCGATACTCTCCTCTGTTTTCCTTTCTTTCTCACTTTTTTCGCTCTCGATACTTTACTTTCTTTCTTTGGTTTTGATTTGGTTATGCCGACAAGGGAAGATAAGGTTAGGTTTGGATAACATTTGCGTGGACCTGGGTTAGCCACGAGTTTACTACAACCAGATGACGCGTGTGGAAACAATCAACTGGCCACCTCAGCCCATCACTGCCACATCAGCTATCCACATCACCAAGATTGTCCACGTGTCGTGTTTTGGTTGGTCCAAATGTCAACGGTTTTTGGTGTTTAAAAATCCTAAAAACCCTATATTCGAGTGACACGTGGCGGGGGCAAAAATGTCAATGCATGTGCGCGTGCGAGCTCACACGCGCGCACTAACCAAGTTAGATGGAAAATCTAACATTTTGGGGCATTAGGATGAATTTTTTTTTAGTGGGGCAAAACTCAACAGTTGTAGTCCATTTTGGGGCATTCTACGACTTTTCCCTATTCTTTTCCAGATTGCTGTCATATGGTTCATAAAAACAATTTTATTTTTTAATCTAGCATTCTTGTATTGTAATCCAACAGACACCGTCCTATCGTCTAAAGCGACGAACATGGTTTGTTGCATATGCGCTGAAATGGAATAACAGCGGGTTTTCTTCCTTTTCTCAGATGAAGGATAAGGCAAAGTTGCCGTGTTGGTCGCCAATCGCCATCTGTGCTTAGCTATTGGTAAAAATCCAAAGTCCCAAGAAAGAAAAGATCCTAGTAAACAAATCACTGTACCATAATTAAAGTGTGAAGGTACAATTATTGTCTTTGATGGTTTTCAAAATGTATGGTACAATATGTCACGGGTGCTGTCTACAATTTGGATCATAAAGTCATTTATCTTTCGATATCTGCACTTTGCTCCATTAAAACTCAAGGAAAGGAAATGAAGATCAAATGATCAAGATGAATGACATGGAAGCTGTTGGACTATATGTAACAAAATCTGAGTTCTTTTGGTTGTTGTTGATTGAGGGTCTGGTCATACAGAAGAAGAGCAAGAAGAAGAAAATGAAGAAAAAGATTGTTTCTCTAACGAAGTGGATAATCGGCATGTGTGGACTCGGAAAAGTATGGAGGCTGAGGTTGAATGGTTTTTGACAGTCAAGAAGCTCCATGTAAATAATTGAATCTTCAAAACGGTCATGCTTTTCAACTTAACCATCATCAGTGTGCTCATGTGCACTCTCACGCTAGATCCGGGAACACCTATTTTCTCGGATTTCTCTCTTCCGAATATGCTAGCAACCATCTCAGTCATCAACATGGTAGGATTCATAAATGACATTTGTTATGGGAGGACTCGGAAATGCAAGTTTACGAAAAAGGTAATTCTGCCTTATATATTGTTGTAGTTAGTAGATCCTGCAATTCACAGTAGGTTACTCACTTAGTCTGCCTCATATGCTGTTTTGAATTGATTGCTTAAGCTTTAGGTGTTGGTTGTTTTGATCTTGCTTGTGTGATAATTTAGTCGTTTCGCTAATTTGTTTGGAGTTGTATACAGGATATGGCTCGCCGGGGTTGCTGATGCAGATTGGCCCAAGCTATCCAGGAAACGATCCCAACATCTTGAAATACTAGCAGCTGTGCTCAAAATAGTCAAAATAGCTTCAAGCCTTCAAGAGGTCTAGATCAATAGGAACTCTTGGTCCTATTTGTAGATTTGTATCTGCCTGTTATACACTGATATCTCATATTGCACTGCTGCAGTTTCACATAATTGTGGTGACGATTCTGACGAATGTATTTTTATGAATTAGAAATACAGAAATTATTTTTGAATGATACAACAGGGTACTGACATTATTCTAAATTACAACAACTGCAATCATGTTCATAATTACAAATCAATAATACTAATGTATACTAATCGGTCATATTGCCGCATAACTGAAATCATCTACGACTTGGTGTGGAGAAACAGCTGACAGAATCACAAAGGTTCCGTATAATACAGTAACAATGGCAGTGAAATTGACTAGGAATGCTTCCGATCCGTACTTGTCGAGGCCTCCATTCTCAAGGAAAGTGAGTTTTTCTAAAAAGCCTAATGCAGCTGTACACAATGCCAATACGTAAACGAACATACCGAACAATGCGTGCCATGGAAGCGAATCAGCCCTCACAGTGCTTGATCCACCAGGATAGAAAAATACCACGAATCCGTATATCCACTGCAAAAATTATCACAATTCAGCCACCATAAACATGTATTTTTGAGACAAAATTCTATTTCTTTTGGTAGGATTTGCTCAAGAAGCATACACACCTGAATTCCATAGAGACAAATAACACCAATGCCGAACCAAGAATGCAAACTGTACAGATTAGCGATTCCACTCTCGTTATGAAACTTGAATGCAGCATAGATTCCGACGATGCCCAGAACCAGAGCGATGGCGTGAAGGACTAAATGTATTTGTTTCTTCACTTCTTTCCTCCATGGTAGAGCTTTGTAACTTATTATTGCTGCATAATTTTCACATAGATTTTTGGTCAAACAACACATTTACATGAAACTCTAGTTTTTTTTTGTTTTTTTTTTTTTTTTTTTTACATTAAACACCGATAAGTCAACTCATTTACCTTCTCCTCCTAAGATTATGAACCCAATTAGCATTAGAACTGGATGAATCTACAAAATTAGGACACAACTGGCAGTCAATACTGGAAGAAAAGTCAAACTAAAACAGAGAATATGTCTTGAGCAAGCAAAAACAGGGCAGATTTCCAACCTAAACCCCAAAGTCATAGATGAAATAAATAAAACCAAGTCTAAAATTATAAATCAACAGATTAATCAGAAGAACATGAAAAACAAATTAACCCCACAAAATCAATTCATAGAAAACCCAATACTGATAACAGAAAATCAAGAACTAGGAAAAATGACAAAACCCCATGAAAACAGAGTAACGAATGAATCAACTTACATTGAAGATGAGATTTTTGTTGGTGGAAGAGAAAGCTAATCCCCCTTTGAAGTGAATACACCAAACCAATACCATAACCGCTGCTATAACCCCTAAGACATGAGCCACAATCGTAAAGGGTCTAGCTTTTACTGTCAAAGCCATCTCTCTATTTTTTTCTAGTCCTCCAGAGATTCAAGCCAAGTTCTTCAAAATCGTTACTCTGTTTTTTTTTTTCCTTTCTTTATATGCTAGGTTGTTACATCAAAATCGTTTTCAACTGTATTCCAAATCGGGGATTAGTGATGCGCTCCCGATCGTCTGCACCCAAATTCCTCTGCATCTCTGCACCTACCAGTCAATGGCTGCCACCTATCCTATTTTCAACTACCAAAATATCCAGAGCGTTAATGATGTATCACGTGGCAGCTTCCGATTTATAATTTGCTAGAATATAAAAATTCATTGGCATCGTGTTTTCTTATGCGCAACTATTATCATGGAGTGTGGGGTGGATTATGATTTGTGAGATAAGTATTCGGACTTTGTTTACCCGCTTAAGTGTACATTACCAGTACCACTTATCCAACTCCAACTGCCAACCACCACTAATATATGATAATTTTTTTTTTTTTTTTTTTTTGGAAAGGTACATGAAAAGGATTGAGTGAATACTATATAAGAAATACTACTAATTTTTCACCTTAATTAAGTCGAAAATCAATAGTCAACTAGAAAAATAAATTTTGATTCTAAGAAAAATATCATTTCCGTCATCTTAATAATCCATTTTGAGGATTTATTTTTCAACTTCCATTAAATTGGTTAATAATCCTTTCTATTGACAAAATAATCAGAAGTTAGTATCTTTATACTTCTTAATTATGGGATTGATTTCTGATTCTGATATCCAAACATCCTAATTTTGCATGTGACTTCATAAGATTCAATTCCACTCGTGAAAAATTTAAAATCGCTTCCGATTCCGGTTGCCAAATGCTCAATGATTCACTCACCTCTAGGCAAAAATAGGTGGCTTGTAATTGACATGGTGAAACAATATTATTTGGGAATTGGTTTTAAAGTACCCCTATTTCAAATGTACTAAAGAAAAGTACCCTCGTTTTTTTAACTTTTCTAGAATACCTTTTTGTTGACCGTTCTTTATTCAATGTAGCGGTTTCCATCCGTTAGTGGGAGTTAAGTGCGAGGTGGCACTTACAAAATGTCAAATTCACCCTTGAGATTCAACCACCACTTGAACCCCTACCACCACCACCACCACCCAAACCCACCACTACCAGAACCCCTACCACCACCACATGAACCTTGAACCACCACTTAAACCCCCCACCACCGCCATCTAAACCCTGAACCACTACTTGAACCCTCTACCACCACCACCACATGAACCCTGAACCACCACCACATGAACCCTGAACCACCACCACCTAAACCCTGAACCCCTACGGCCACCACCTCCGGTGGTGGGGGTGAGGGTTCGGGGGTATCTTGTAATTTGACAACCCATTTTGACTTGTCAAACGACTTTTGACTAAATTAGATGGAAAATGTAACAAAAATGGTACTTCAGAAAAATTTAAAATTTTGGGGAACTTTATTTGTGACCTATATCTTTCGAGGGGGTACTTTATCAATATTCCCATATTATTTTGATCTAACAGACTTGTTGATGTTATTACTGTTTAGTAATAAGGAGTAATATATGATAGAAAACATTCTGAACCTAATTAAATTTGGCCCCATGAGTGAGTATTTGGCCCCATAAAAATTTAAACCTATCCAATAGAGAAGGATATGGGATGTTTAAAAATTGATGAAAATACTAAGTTACCCTTACTCATTTTCTAATCTAATTTCATTACATATCTATAACCACCACTTCCTTCATTTCCATATCTATAGCCACCCTCCCTTCATTCCTACTTCACCACCACCATTACCGTCGCCTCGATCACCACCACCACCACCACCACCACCATCTTCCTCCATATATTTCATTAACCCAACTAAAAAAAAATAATTTTTTTTTACCCCATCACCACTACCGCCGCCGCCACTCCTCCCACCATAAATATCGTTAAGTAATTTTTTCCCCAGAATCGACGTATATTGGCCATCATATCAAACGATTGTTCTTCATTTTTAAAAAACAAGAACAATAATCGGTGGTTATCGGTCATTATATATGCCGACTATAAAGTAAAACCAGAATCGGTTTAAATTTCTCGATATGAATACCGATTTTAGTTGTTTTTTAAAACAGAAAAACTAAACTTTTTTCAATTGGAATCGGTGAATTTTGGTGCTCCTAAGAACCGATTATGGTACAATCGGTCCATATACATCTTCATAAGTGCCGATTATGGTACAATCGGTCCATATTCGTTAATAAGTGTACCGATTATATAGATAAATTTGGGTGTTTAAAATCAAAAAAACTAAACTTTTTTCAATTGAAATCGGTGCATACTGGTGCTCATAAGAACCGTTTATGTTTTTAATCGGTCCATATAGACACACCATATGCACCGATTGTTCAATGTGTATGGGTACACCGATTGTTTTGTTTAAATTTCTGGGTAGATTAACAACAATCGGCTTATTTGGGTAATAATATATAACGATTGTTCGAGAACCCAATAATAATCGGTTTAAGTGGCTATATATATAGACCGATTGTGCGTTGTTCAGATTCAAGATTTTGGTTAAAAAAACTTGGGTGATTCTCATGTTTGATCATTTTTAATCTTGTTTTAATCTTGTTTAGACTTTAATCATGTACTCCTTTTATAATTAGCAACTAATTGAGAAAGAGTAAAACAGTCTTTTTTTATAAGGGGTTTTCCGATTTCACTATATAACATCCACGGGAATTATTTTTTCATGGGGCCAAATACTCATTCAAAATTTAGGTAGGTTTCCGAAGTCTGTATATAGATTTGGGATGGTTGGTCACGAGAAGGATATTGTAATCAAAAGACTCGCGATAATTTAAGTTTACAAAGTAGGATTTTGACCAAAATTCCTATAAAACAAAACTTTTTTTCCCCTGTGTACAAATCAAAATTTGTTTTGTCTTTCCTATGGCTTTTGACACACCCTCCATATTTTAGTACCTCATTGCCAGCTTGTATAAGTGGTGACTACTAGTCGGTGACAAAATGTACCTGAAATTAGAGTCGCGACTCGTGACCACATGCGGTTGAATGCCATTGTAGTAGGTTCTACCAACTTTTTTCCCAAGGAAATGGTAAAAAAGGTTTTCCAATAATCTATCATACGCTTTGTCAAGACTCAAGAATTTTCCTTCCATAAATGGGGATTGAAAAACCTTATCTTGAAAATGGTCCACCAGAGGCGTCGTTATGAGCATGGGTCGTAATCTGTAAAATAGGAGACAGAGATGTGAAGAATATAAGACACAGGTATTT
>JAJJMA010303266.1:0-17216 GCA_023529015.1 Papaver nudicaule | reverse complement strand
AATTTCTTATACTTCTCAGCAGTTTGACGTTCCTGTTGATTTCATCGAATGCCAAACCTTTCTTGTCCCTGTTCAGCAGTTTTAGTCATGCATTAGAGTTCTAATTATTAATGTCTTACTGGAAACTTCTCATATATCAAGGTGTACAGTACTGTCTGGTCTTAGTATCATATCATTCTGAAATTATAATGTTGCCATTTCTTTCACATGAATGTCCACTGTTTTGTTTCTTTGTGGATATACATGTACGCCAATTGAGTATGTGAAAGTTGATTTACTTGATTCACTGGTTCTTTACACGCAGATGCTATATAAAATTGTATGATACACCTTCCAAATCAGCTGATGAAGAAGATGATGAAATGTCCAAGTTGCCAGCTGCTCAGAAAAAGAAGCTGAGACAAAAGCAAAGAAAAGCAGAAGCCCGTGCCAAGAAGGTATGTAAGTTTTGCTTATCCTGGTGATCTTGTAATCCGGCTAGCTTTTAACATATTAATTTTGTAGGAAGCCGAAGACAAAAACGAGGAGGAAACAACAGCCAGCGGAGCTTCAAAATCTGGAAAACGCCAACCTGCCAAACCTGTTGATATGGATCCCAGCGGTGCGAAGTTGTTGCAGGTGCTTTAGATTAATCTATTGTGATGCTTGCTTCTCAGTTCTCTAATTTCTTGTTCCTCCAGATATGGTAACATCATTTAGGCATTGATGATGTATTTAACAGTATCTTTGTGGTGTTTCTGTGTTGCTGTAGGTTGAAGATCCATTGTTGGAAGCTACAAAGTACTTGAAGTTGCTTCAAAAGAGTTCATCAGAGTCGTTGGAAACGCACTTGCTCTCTTTTGAGCTGAATATCAGAAGGCAGAAGATCTTACTTGCCTATCAGGTAAAGCATGTTTGTTATTAACTTTTATGACTTTGAGAATCCAAATGTGTGAATTTCAGTACAGTTCCTTTTCTTGTTTCTTTTTATCTACAAAAGCGACATACTGTATTAGCTTCCTGGTTATTTGGTGATGATTCTTAGAACTCCAATGTTTATTTCAGGCGGTAAAGCATCTCCTTAGACTGGACGCAGATAGCCCTGATACTCATCGTTGTTTGGTAGGTCCCGTAGCTAGTTCTTTTATTTGATGCTCTATACAGTTGAGCACAGAATATGAATCTTATACGGCAGAACTCTGGTTCTTTTCCAACTCATAAATTTGTTTTTGCTATTTTTGTGGCAGATTCGGTTTTTCCATAAAGTGGATAGTATGGCAGCTCCTGTGACTGATTCAGAAAAACTTGTTTGGAGCGTATTAGAAGCAGAACGTGCTACTCTGAGGTTTATTTCCTAATCCATTTCAGTTTTGGTGTCATAAACATATATCCAACCTTAATTTATTTTATTTTTAATCTTTTGCAGTCAGTTGCATGAGAAATCTTTAACTGAAGCAAACAACTCTTTCCTTGAGAAACACAAAGGTATTATTTTGCTTCTTGTTAGCGTTACAGAAAAATGATCAATGCCACTTTTCTATAGCAGATTTCGGTTCGTTATTCGTTTAGTCATGCAGTACATAAAGCCATAGCTGCATAAATGTAGTTTTGCTAATGCATTCTCTCCCCTTTATTTTGTGAAGATTCCTTGATGCATAGAGCCGCAGCTGCAGAAATGTCTTTCCTTTTGGAGCCTAACAAGAAGTCTGCAGTCATCAAACTTGTTGAAGATACAGCGTATATTTTCTTACTTAAACCACACAACGACATTTTTTTAATCTTCTGTACTATAGGATTGAATGCCTGAAAGCTTTGTGAATTGATATTTTTGTGCTCACATTTGAAAGAGACTGAGGTGGGTCCTTTGTGTTTTATTAGAAGTGGAGCACTAGGTCCTGTGAAGCAATGGAGGCTCAAAGAATGTGTTGCAGTCCACAAACTGCTTGGAACAGTTCTAGGTGACTCGGATGCAGCTTCTCGTAAGTTACTCCACATCATTCCCTGCTTTATGATTCTGTCTTGTGGCAGTAGACTAAGTGTTGTCTGCTTATTGTTTGTGTGACGAATAATTCCCCAAAAGAGCAGGTTACAACCTCAAGTGAAAAGAAGAGAAAATTACCAGTTTTTATCCCCTGTCGGAAATGTATACCGGAGGCCAGAATAAACACATGGTTACTATTTCGTATAAAAAAAAAACACATGGTCTTAATATGCCTCCTATATGTATTCCGAAGGAATACAAAAGATAAAATCCAATAGAAGATGTTTTCATCAGGTTCCATCTGCTGGCTAAGTTTGTCGCATAAGTTGGTTCTTCAGACCAATACCAACAATCAAGCCTAGATGAAATTTTAGGGACAGTTTTTTGTTTCACTTCTATCTTGGGTATCTATGTGGAGTTAGGAATTGCAGGGCAGATCTTCAACTATTTTATGATTAATTGTCATTTTCGGGGTTTTCTCCATAACTGACATTTGCTTTGTTTTTATTCTAGGATGGAAACTACGGTGTGCCGAATTATTCCCTTTTTCGTGTTACTTTGAAGGTAGTCGTAGCTCTGCCATGACCAAATCTGCAGATGGGAAGATTTCTGATATGCCCGTGAATGGGGGCTTGGGTCATCACAAAGATTCCAATTCTGTAAATGGGAAGTTAGAGACGTTCAAGGACCTTACCATCTAACCTTGCTCTCCGCGTCTTCTTTTTCATTTAAACCTGGAGGTCGAAGTCATCCTTTGAAAGAAGAAATGGAACAGAAGTCGGTAGAATGCTGAGATTGATATCAAAGAATGTACCGAATTATCTTGAGATGAGGAGAAAAAGGGGTGACCAAGTTCCTGAGATTTTGTCAGCACAATCGCGTCAAGCATTTAGCTGGTCTCTGAGATTCGACTTTTATCAACTTTTTTTTTCTTGTTTTCCGCCATTTTTATTGGACCAGTTCCAGACAAGCCAAGCTGTGTATAATTAGTTTTCCTTCTACCCTTTTTAGTTATATCCCCAGCTTCCTTACCATTCCTTAAATGGTGGCGGCCTACATCATTTAGATTTGTAAACCTCAAAGGGGTTAAAGAGTTTATTATCTGATGATTTCAAGGTTTTGTTGTACTTGGCTTTTCGTTCTTGGCCATTCTATTGTGTTATGTAATACGTATACCAGTTATGGAAAATTTTGGCATATTTTCAAACTGTTTTCAAATATTCTATGTGGGGATTCTGATTCATTGCACATTAGCAAGTTTCCAACTGATCTTGTTCATAAAACTCAAGTTCATGAGTAGCTAATGCGCTTCGACTATTGGTATAAATAATGCATGCGGCACAAGTGTCTTAACTAAGGTTATAAATTCATAGATCCGAACATTAACAAAACCCTTACCGAACAGTGCAGAAGATAAAACTGCCAGTGTCTTCAATACCATCTGAGAAAAGAAGACTCCCAAGAACTAGCTAAGGTTTTGGTTGTTGGGACTTGTGATTTCTGAGGAAGCTCTTAAAGTTTCTCGCATTGGGGAAAGAGCTTAACATTTTTCAAAGCACTCCTCTAAATTTCAGAGTGGTCTCAAGCCATTTTTCAATTCGGGCTAAATGTGTAGGATGTAGCTAGCCTAGCTACTAGTATCATTTATAACGGGATAGATGGAGTTAATTTGTGCAGGAAATCATAAATCCTTGCTTATCCGAATGATTCAAGAATCCTTTAAATATCCTAGAAACCATGCTTGAATATACAAAGAAGAAGAGACTCTCCTCAGTACCCACAAAGAAGCACACAACAAGAGAGGGTCTAGACTCTAAAGAAAGATGGAGAAAGGAATGAGGTTGTATATGTTGGTGTGTGTTGCAATGGTGGCAATCTTGTCTATGCAGACAATGGGAACTATGGAAGATGATGATAAAGATTGTGCTGATCAACTAACAACCTTAGCTGCATGCATTCCTTACGTTAGTGGAACAGCAAAGGCACCTACAAAACAATGTTGTGAAGATACTCAGAAGGTCAAGGATGCTAAACCAAAGTGCTTATGTGTACTCATCAAGGAAAGTACTGACCCTTCCATGGGACTACCTATTAACACAACATTGGCCCTGAAAATGCCTTCCGCTTGCAATATCGACGCCAAACCATCTGAATGCCCAAGTAATTACCTCATCTCTTAATATATACAGTTTATGTTGTTATGTTAATGTAAGTTTAGGAAAGGCCCAAGTTCTTAGATCATTAACTGTGTAATCGCTTGTTTCAGCTTTGCTAAAACTAGCTCCAGACTCTCCTGATGCAAAGATCTTCAAAGACCCAAATGCAAAAGCAGATTCAACAAGCACGGCAACATCACCATCGACCTCCACTACCCCATCTTCAGATTCTGCTTCAACTGGTTCATCTACTACAACTTCGGGTTCCGGTTCTAGTACTTCAAAGACCACTACAGCTAGTACAAACAATGGATCAAAACTGAAGCTATTCAACAATGGCATCGTCTTTGGATTGATGTTTCTTAGTTGCATGGTTTACATAGGCATGAATTGATGATGTTCTAATGAGATTAGCTTGCAGTACGATTTATCTTTGTTTTAGCGAGACAAAAAGTTCCTTGTGGAATTGTTTGTTTACTTCTAGAGTAGTTTCGTTTCCTTCTGCTTCTTAATTTATGTTATAATAAAAATTGTACTCTTGTCTCAGTTTCCATGATTACTATCAATCTGATTCTTGGATCAAATTATTATTAAGGTGTGAAATCAATGATTTTTTTGCCAGAGTCTAATCCCTGGCAGTGTTTAGGCCAACCGATCACAAAAAACGGACGAGAGAGACAGAGATGCATCATCGCCGTTGAATCAAGATCCAACGGCGCTAAGGTGCGCCCTCATTCTTTGAGTTATGAGGGCGACCTCGTGATAGCCGGATTCACAAACATTTCAATCCCATTCAAGGTTTACAGTGTCTTTTAACTTTTTTTTTGAAAGCTGATTCTGGGGCTTCGAAAAAAATTGAAGCCCTCACTTTTACTTCAAATATCCAACTACTTTTTTAAGGGGTGCCTAAACTTCGTGAAATGACTAAGTTATCCTTTTGATTAATCTTAATATCCCACTTAATTATACCTCACCCTAATTATAACTTAATTATAAAAAAAAACTAAACTTTAAAAATCAAAACATCAAAATATTTCCCCCTCCTCTCCTCTCATACTTCCCCTTTCTCCACCATTTTTTGATTTGGTTTTTTTGATCATGGATGCAACCAACAATGGTGGAACAATGTAGCACCTAACGTAAGCATCTAAAACCAATCATTTGTATTTAAAATAAGGTCAGATTCACTCCATGAAAATCAAAATTCGTGAACCAGAAGTACTTACGGCTGCAATCTGAAGAACAACTAGCCGTAAGTTAGGTTAGCCATTAAAGCTTCAGATGCAAGACGTAAGTCCATCTTAGTGGCCGTAACTTACTTACGGCTAATACCAATACTATACTTGGTAGCCGTAAGTTCAATGTAAATCAAAAATTTGTGTCGCAAGGTTAGCAGCCGTAAGTACAAGTTAGCAGCCGTAAGTACAACATCCGGCTGAATTATTTTTTCATGGGGCGAAATACTCATGAATGGGGCCGTAATACTCATGAATGGGGCGTATACTCAATGCTTAATGGAGCCAAAAAGAGGCCAGAATAGATTGAGATACCATCATCGCCCTGTAACAAGTATGCACTTACGGCTACTAAGCCAAATAAAAATGCAGCCGTAACTACACTTACGGCTGCTAAGTTTGTACTTACGGCCTGTAACCTTGCGACACCAAAATTTTGATTTAAAGGAATTTACGGCTACTAAGCAAAGTATCGGTATTAGCCGTAAGTAAGTTACGGCTACTAATATTAACTTACGTCTTGGATCTAAAGCTTTAATGGTAAACTAACTTACGGCTAGCTGTTCTTCAGATTGCAGCTGTAAGTACTTCTGGTTCACGAATTTTGATTTTCATGGAGTGAATGTGACCTAGTTTTTCAATGAAGTTACCCTCAATGGAAGGAGATACTTCTAGCTCCATTTCGGCGCTTGATTCACTCATTTTGGTTGAGTGAATCAAGTTTGGGTTTTTTTAGAAAAAAAGTTAGGTTTTTTTTTTCTCTCTTCTTCTTCACTTGATTTCACTGATTTTCAGTTTTTGATTAAGTTTTTTTTTTAAAGTAAGTTTGTTAATCATGTTTTGGTTAATCACTGATTATCAGTTTGGTTTACTTAAGTTAATTTACGTCTTAACACTAAACATAAAGGGGTAATTTTGATATTAATTAATATTTTACATAGGGGGAGAGCAAAATTACTTCTGGGAACCAGTAATCTGAGGGCTTCAATTTTTTTCGAAGCCCCAGAATCAGCTTTTTTTTTTTTTTTTTTTTTTTCCCAAAAGACAAATCTAACAACACTGGGCAAACTGTTAGCTTCCAGTGAGGCAATGACTGGTAGCTGTTAATTCGATTCATGACCGGGGTGTAGCGGATTCAACGGTTGTTTAGTCAGGCCAGAAGTATGGTCTACGCCAAGGTTCTTATTTGTAAGAATTCAATTAAACATTTGAACAATGAGCCGCAGATTCATGACAAATTCTTACAAATGAGATGAATAAAAATTTTATGTTCCAAATGGAACAGATACATCATAATGTATAAATAAAATATAGACAAACAACTAATAAGAGGCTTAGTGGATTAGACCTTGATATAATTTTGAGTCCTACCATTGCAGTTGTGAAATTTAGTGAAAAAAATGAAAAAGATAAAAAGGAAGTGAGAATGGGTTAGTAGGGATTGGGCTAAATCATGCTCTGTCTGGGATTTACAGCAGATGTTTGCAAGTTGTCACTGTTCTCCCGATCTCACACTTCCAGAGGGGGGCACAATGCATTTATCTTTAACCATTTGTCTACAATCCACATGACAGAAATGGCACAGGGAAGCTCTCTCTCAATTCTCTGTTATCTGCATACTTAGATGCAACATAGCTACATACAATTAAGAAAAAAGAGAAAAAAAAATCAGCTGGGATTTACTGCAGATGTCTGCAAGTTCCCACTGTTCTCCACGATCTCACACTTGCATAGGGGACACAGAGCATTTATCTTCAACCATTTGTCTACACAATCGACATGGAAGAAATGGGCACAGGGAAGTTCCCTCAGTTCTTCGTTATCTGCATACTTCGCTAAGCAAATGCAACATACCTACATACCAGAAAAAAAGAGAAAAAGATCAGCAATAGGACTACTGGCCTGCTTTCAAGTAAGATGGGTACTAAGAGTTCTACAAATGTAAATATATTCGTTTCATTTGGGCTTGTTACATATTGCAACACTCTATTGGACGGGAACCACTCTCATCATCACAAATTGAGTTCTTTTTTATCACTTGAGCACCTAGTGAAATCACAACTAGTACACCAAACTAAGGTATATTCTGCATGAGGTTACATTAAGATCCTTACCAAGCATCATTGTGTATTCTAGTCATTTACTCATAACCATAAATCAGTAGTTTTTGGGACTAAGTCATTATAGTCAACTGTTGACTATCAACCTCTAAAACAAGGATTATGGCGCGGAACAGGATATGACAGTTAAAACAAGATAGCAATCAATTGGATAGTTATAGTTTGGTGAAACTGAAACTCAGTGACCCTAAAACTGTACATCAAAAATATTCGAAGTGCACTTACTGCATCTTCCCCAGAGATGATACGCTCCTTTTCAGTTCCAGCTGCTAAGGTCCCACCACCATCCCCAACTCCTTCTGAACTGGTGTCTCGATCATCTCCATTTCCGTTCTTCTTCATTTTGAACTTGTATGTTGGTAAAACATTAATGGTTTCCGCGGCAGCTCCTCTAGTATGATTCAGATCTTCACGGAAACCCAGAATAGATATTATACAAGGCAAGCAGCAACAGATTGTTGCACACAGAATGAAAGGCATGGCGTACCCAATACAGCTGAAGGTAAGAAACACTATACACAACCTGTAGAAAAACAAGCACTATTATGTACGGGCCTCATGTGTTAAGCTTTTGAATTAATTGACTATAAGGTTTCTCCCTTTTTTTTATAAAAGGGCCCGTAATTATTTGGTTTGAGGTTCACCAAAAGAAGTGAATGGAAGATCTGTACCGAAGAAGGATTTTGGCGACTACCTGTACAAATTGGGCGCCTCAGCCGAAGAAGAGTGCCCTCCAAATATCCAGACATTACCAACAACAAACCACACTGCAAAGAAGCAATCCAACGCCATCTTGAAATGGTCTACTAGCACATTGACCCTGATTATTAGAAAAGCCAAATTATTAAATCATGGAACTTCCTAAAACAGATCAAAAAACAAACAAAAAAAATTGAGCTGTGGGGTAACCACAAATGGAATGAAACCAAAATCATGTAGGAAATAGTTGTGATTTCAGAATGAACAGAGAAGGAACAACGGTACACAAGGGTCTTGGGCAATAAAAATACAGCCTGCTTGTTGGTTTGTTCCATCAAATATTGACATATTCACACACTACATGGTTGAATTTAGCCATCTCGAGAGTAATACAGATCATGCATGTTTTCCTACAGATTATGTAAATCCCTAAATTAATCCTTAACGCTACTCTTATTGTCAAGATAATCCCTATGGCTACTTTGAGTCTGCTTGTTAATTTGCTATGCCAACTATTGTTACGAACTACGTGGGTATGTTGAAGTCAGCCGTCTTGAGAGTCATAAAGATCATGCATATATCCTTACAGTTTTATTAGATCCCTAAATTCATCCGGAATGATACTCTTATTGCCAAAAAAATCCATACAGCTATTTATATGTCACTTGGCGACTTGACATATTGGAAAGTATACGTACCAGTTAGCATAACAAAGATGCACAATGTAACAGTTAAAGTAAAAATCAACCTAACTGATATACCAGTTCAACAAACAGAGACCAGTAACCCAGGATAGGCATGGACAGGGGTAAGAGAACTATTGAAAAATCATGTACCTAACATAAACTAGATAGCATGGAAGGCTATGATCTGCCCCAACAAGAATAACAATAACATTACCTTGCGCTTATTCTCACACTTTGAGCATTTCTTGCAGATGTGACAGCAGTTTGGCGTTCCTCTTCATCCGTGCCTCGCAAAACTGAAATAGCCGCGAAAGGAGAAGGTTCAGGGGGAGGATTACTTTGGGAAGCATCCTGGTGTGCTTGTGTCGAATCTTGCTCAGTGCCCTGGTTGCGGTGCAAAAAACGCCAATACAGGAGTGGAAGGGTAGCAACACATCCAGATGCATAACCAATAACCCATGCAAACAATGGGGCTTGAGGGTTCTCATGTCTAGATAAAGACAAAACAACGATGGAAGCAATAATCTGACTCAAAGTAACAACTAGCTCAATCGAAATCCACAATCCAGAATTTAACGGGCTCCTGCGCCGACGACCATACCCTTCACTTCTCCTTATAAACGAGGAGTTTCTAGAGTTTGCACCATTGGATGAAGCTAAAGAAGATTGAGAAATGGGCCACGCGCTGCTTGAAGTAGCTCTTTCTTCATCGTGATGGTTATTTGGACCAGGAGAAGACGTATCATCAAGAGAAGAGCTCGATGATGAAGAAGTATCAGACCTCCTTTCAATGTCAATAATGTGGTCAGCGTCACGATACTCTGACCTCTCCATTAGCAACGGGTACCTATCAGTTTGGCCTTCAGAATGTGGTTCCAGCGGGGGAACGGCCATCTAAGTTCACAACCAAATTTGGTAGGAATGAACGCATAGAACAGCAGTAATGAGAACCCCGCTCTTATCAAACTGTTCCTAGACTACTCCTCTTGTATATATAAACAACGAAGATGACCACCAAGCTAATAATCACAACTTGAACACCAAAAAGATCTGGAACTGGATACTTTCACCTACAGCTAATAATCTGAAAAAGAAACGACGATACCACAACTTATATCAGTACCAGAATCCGTTTAGCACAAACAAATTCAAATTGCATTGCTGACATTTGAGAATTTATACAATCACTGACACCCAGTGTTCATCATTACACATTAATCATAAAAATACGATCCCAGAACTTATATCAGTGCCGAAATTTGTTTAACACACAAGTAAAGTCGCCGAAAACCATTGTTCATCATTACAGCCTAATCAAAGAAAGTCCACCTGATACTTCCAAATACATAATTATGCAGTCACACCCCCTCTTATCCATCACCACACAGTCAAAGACACCTAAAAACCAAACCCCCTAAAACTAGTTATAAAGCATAACAAAGAATGTAAACCCAAAGCCCCAAGAATTTTATAGTCAAGCAGACCTTTATGAACCCTAAATCTTAAAGGGCAACAACAATAATACTCAAAACATGATCCACAAACCAAATCAAAACAAACCAAAATTACACAAAAAGAACAGTCTAAATTTCCAGCTCATGAAACTTAAAGATGATCAGATTCTCTCATTTTCTTCTAACCAAACCCTAAGTTTCAGGAGTTTGACTCTTTTACAAGAAACATGATAGACTAAAAAGTAGTTCTCACTTCTCAGCTGATCAAACTCTAAAACCCATCAACCAAATTACATCATCCAAACAGCATAATTTACTAAAGAAACCTAGATCATATCAAATTATACCTCAAAAAAATACCCAAAAAATCACAAAAGAATCAGGAAAAAAAAAGGAAAGTAAAGGTGTTTACTAACCATTAGAGCATGGAAGAATATACAGATTTTGAAGATGAAAAACTGAGAGAGATGATGATACTTTGATTTAGTTTTGAGTTAAGAGATAAATGCTAGTTTGAAAGTTTGGACCTTAATTTTGCTTCGACTCCTCCTCCTTAGAATATGTGTGTGAGTAAGAGAGAGAGAGAAACAGAGATAATAAAGAGAAAAATAAAATAATATTATTATTAATTTTAAAATAAATTTATTTTTGGTATTTATATTTTTTTATTAAGGGTTAATGATAAAGTACAACAAGTAGTATATTAATATCAAAGTATTTAAGTCAAATTTAAACCGCTAGATGGTACTGGTTATGATGACTGATGGGAATGTAAATATTTATGGGCTTGGATTTTTTTTTACTTTTCGTAGAGGTGAAAAGTTAAGAGGCGAATTTGATCAGGTCACCACCATTGGAGTTATCTGTTTTGGAAATAGTATTCTTGGTAAAATGTCATAATCTTGTGAATCTATGAATTTGATAGACTTATTGCTTCTCAAGGTCAATTGAACTAAGCCAAGGCGAGACAACTGAACTAAACCAATGAAATCTTTCATTCTTGTGGATTTAAAGCTTGGATGGTTTTGAAAATAAGCGTTGTTTAAGGCACTGTAGTTTTTTCTTTGGGACTGCAGTAATAAGACAAAATAAAGTTACCTATAAAAAAGTAAAAAACTTTATATCCAAATTTTTACGAATTTGTCTATACCTTCATTAAGTGTTTAAACTTGAACCAATCAAATGTTGATTATGCTTAACCACTCCATGTTTTAACCACCACTACCTTCACCACCACCACCACCACTACCAGCGCCACCACCTCTCTCAGAAGCCTACACACTTGATTCCCCTAACTGACGTCCTTTACAGGCCTAGGAGTTGCTCAATCTCCCTTCGTGAAAACTAGTGCTACCCTGCCTCTAACAGGACGCCTGGTTGTACTCGATTTGTCTTTCAACAAATAATACGATAAGTGATTTCCTTTAGACTTAAAGTCAAGGTTAATGGAAATCGATTAACTGAGTAGGGCTTAATGATCTAGCCTAAACATTTTTACCTCGTAACGCGTGACGAACTTAGTATTAAACCTAGTTTGTGAATTGCATTATGGAGGTTCTAGGACTTAAAACACCGAGTGCAGCCTTACGAAGCTTCTATCAAATCTTTGGTTCTTTTTGATTGAATTGACCGCAACAAATCAATCGACCTAAGATACATGATCAAGAATATTTATTCCGACCTGTGCTTTACGAACCTCAAGTTAAGTCTTTCAAATAGTCGTAGTCCAAGAAAAGGACTTCGAGATGATGGCCAACCCTTATGCAAGGATACACAGATGTGTAGAGAATTGGTTTGTATCTTGCAGAAGGTCATTTATTTATATTGATCGCCAAGGGAGGCTTTGCTTTAAAGTTAAGCAACCATGAGTATGGCTCAAGCAAGTTTTCAAACTTAGAAAAGTCCATAGGCTTGCATTAAGGTCCAACTCAATCTTCTTTTAACCCGTTGGTTAAAAACCTAAAGGCCGTGAGAAGACTCGCCTTGATTTAATCGAAGGATAGCAATGGCTAAGTAAGTAGGCCATGCTATGGAGACCATGTTTCATGGGCCTTATTGTGAACGAGTTCGAAAATCCATTCACAAAAGGCAAAAACCTTTATTTAGAAGTTTTTATTCATGGCTTATATGACGCGTTCATGTGCAGTTTTTCAGAGTTCGGGAGTTTCAGAACTCGTATATGAACGCGTTCATGAAAAACTGTTGAGTTCAGGAATTTCCCTTCCAGCATATGAACGCGTATGCTGTTCAAGTGTAATTCAAGAACTAGCTCTATTCCCACGTTCTACTTATGCATTGATCAGTCAATGATCTAAATGCTAAGAGAACTAATCTTTGATCCTTCGAGATCACTATAAACAATATCATAGACTATTTTATTGATAGAATGGTAAATACGAAACCAAAAGGAAAACCTTTAAAACCTTTCGATAAGGACGTTGAATATACCAAGTGTGTAAGCTCCGGTATTCATCTTCAATGGTCTTCGAGGCGATGAAAACCTAACCTATCCTAGTCCGAAATGATATTGTAGACTTGATCAAGGATTTAGTTTTCGTCAACTAAACTTGACAACTGACTTGAGATAGCAACGCCAGTGGGTTCAACCGAGCCATGCTCTAACAATCCCTCCCTTTGTCAATTTTAGTGACAAAACCAATCTTACATATGGATTCAAAAAGTGAAATATTTTAGCCATAACCATAATGTAAACTTGATCTCTTGTAATATTCAACGTCTTCAGATATGACCGTGTGTTCCTGCAAGTGAAGATTATAAGGGTAGATAACAACTCAAATGTCACCACACACCTTGGTTCTAGAAGGACATAGTCCAACAAGAGTTGTTATGCAATTGAGTAGTATACAAAACTTGTAAGCATATTGCACCGATGCTTAAAGATACTACACAATATGATATGTTCTCCCCCTTAATCAATACACTAACTTTTGCTTTAGACATGACTAAGCACATCAATTTTACTCCCTCTATGACAATGCCGAAAAGATTTCTCTTTTGTATGACATATGTCGTAGTAGTTAGAAGAATTGTCCCCCTGAAACTACTAAGATTTATCCCCCTTTTGTCATAAAAATAGACAAAAGACAAAGAAAATAGGTATCCTCGTAAAATAGCGTAAGACTAATGTAGACAAAAATAAACATACCTGATTCGAGAGATTAAAGGCGCAATTCTCTCGCAAATTCCACAGCCGCACACCCCAAAAAGATATTACTATGAAGCACAAGTTGTTAGGGCATTGTCCGGTCAAACCCACTAGCGTTGGTATGTCAAGCTGGTTGTCAGTTTTAGGTGTCAAAACACAATTCTTGATTTAGCCTACTAGAGTTTAGATTTCGGAATTGGGATATGGACTAAGTAGTAGAGACCTTGAAGACGAAGACTGTGAAGACAAAGAAGATATAAATTATTCTTCATCGACAAAAGGTTAGTAGGAGTTACGACTTTTATGGAAATTCTTCTATTCTACTTACTCTATCTTTCGAAATAGTCGGCTACTTTAGTAGTGATACTAATAGCGATTGAGATCGTGTTCTTGTCTACATGACCATGAGTTATGTTGGTATTTGTTCCCACAAATACTAAGTTTACAAGAATGCATGAGATAGATTCGATACCATTTGTCCATTGCAATGGTTTGCTTGCAAATCACTTGTTGGATATGGGTGAATCTAAAGGAGTACTCTTGAGCAAGAGTCCAGTGGATTATAGCTGAGGGTGTATAACACGTCTAAGTACTGGCCCAGCCCAGAACTTCCAGCGGATCCAAGTTAAACCCTAATCTGGAAAACGACGGTTCCCGAACCGTACGGTGGACTGAGACTCAGA
Source organism: Papaver nudicaule (assembly GCA_023529015.1). Classification (NCBI taxonomy): domain Eukaryota; kingdom Viridiplantae; phylum Streptophyta; class Magnoliopsida; order Ranunculales; family Papaveraceae; genus Papaver; species Papaver nudicaule. The sequence continues at coordinate 3,057 of JAJJMA010303266.1, read as the reverse complement.
ATTTCTCCTGAGTTCCAAAACATCAATTTGTACGCGTACTAGTACGTGAACCTTAGATTTGATGCATTTGGTCGTGATTCAGATGGAAGGTTTGCGAACCGCCCAAGGTTAATATTCTCTAGAATTTTCACACGGGTTAAACTCTGACTCCTTTATCTCTTAGTTGGACTTGGTTATCACGAAATATCTTCTGTGGTCCATCTAACGGTTCTCAATGTGTCAATAAGATACTAGTCTGTTGGATTTCTATCTTGAAGTGTTTTTGAGCTAACAAAACACTTGGCAGATAAATGTTAAAAGATTTCCAATTGAGATAAATCTCTGTTTACTTGGTTTGCAAGTTAGGGTTTCCTAAACTTGTGGGACAAGAAACTAGTTGCTTTATTCCTAAGCAACCTATCTTATTGAGTGCTATAAATAGAGGTGTCTAAGGACGAAAACCGCAAGCATCAAGCATACGTGAAGATTCTCTGTGGAATTGATCGTAAACTCTTTTCACTTCGGTGAATGCTTGTTGTGGTATAGTCATCCTCTATTAGGTAGCAGTTCCTCTTGGGAATTGATGAAAAGAAAACATGGAAGGAGTACAAGCAAAACATGCTTAAAGATGACTACTTCTAGCATAGTAATTACCGAAACCCTAAGGAAAAGACAAAATCTGTTTAATAAAAGGAGTTAACTATACAAAGCAGAAGGATGTCTGACTTAGACATCAGAGTCAGTATCTTCTTCTAGATCTTTTGGAGTCTCATTATTATATGTCTTCATGTTCTTGAAATCTTTTTCAAAATCATCTTCACTTACAGGTTGGCGCAATTTAAAGGGTTTCATAAACTTTAGTTCGAATGTGACTCCTCAACAATTCTTGCTGCAATTGCCAACCCAAGTCTAATCTCGTGGAATCTTTCTACACACTGGTCTAACCGTATGAGGTTCATTTCCTCCATTGAGTTCATATGTTCGCATATATATCGTGAAGGCAATGCGGTAGCATATCTCTTGGCAAAACATGGAACTTCAGTGGAGTCTAGATGGTGGGATCAGCCACCTACTTTTGTGAGATATAGACTGGGCATAGACAAGATGAGCCTGCCAGTTTATAGATTTTGTTGATTGTAATCACTGGTTTCTTTGGATTTTTGCTTTACTTTCTTTTTTTGCTTTCGCTTTTCTTTTCCTCTGTCTTTTTTGAGGCCAGGCCTAGCCCCCCTCTTTCTTTTTCTTGATTTTTAATAAGTTCACTCCCCAGTGTGCCAATGCCATGAGAAGTTTCCTTAAAAAATAAATAAATAAATACAGGTGAGATGTAATCAAGCATATTTTTCACATCACCTTTAAGATTGGTGAGTTCATTCTTCATAACCGGTATGTCACTTTTCAGGGTTTGAAGTTTTTCTGCAGCGGTAACTAGCTGAACCTTGATGACTTCAATGTCTCGTAATAGATTAAAAGTAATTTCAGCAGAGATCATTGTGTCTTTATCCTTCTTTTGATTGTCAATAGCTTTAAAGCAAACAATAGTAGGAGAATACTCTTGAAATTCAAGAGGGTCAACTACATCTTCTTTGAGAGATCTCTTATTCTTCCTTTCACCACCAACACCTTCACAATTGTTTGCTCCGTTCATCATCCTCGTGTGACACTACGAGTTATTGTGTAATAGTACTTGAATGTGATTTCAAGTTCTGTCAGGTGTCGTATATATATAGGGTCTCAGATTTGAGATAAAAAAGGAAGTATGATATAGTTTAAACTATATAAGGAAGGCGGTTCTGAAACGAAAAAGTTTCGTTCGCGAAGTTCTGGAAGGATCTGTTTTATGATATCCAGAATAAGAAATTTCCTTTCGCAAGAGACGACTTTTCAAGAGCAAAGATTTCCTCACTTTATTTCATAAAAATAACTCAAGAATTGAGTCTGCATGCCTATATTGACAGAATTAGTGTTTACCCAAAATATATTGGCAATGGACACAAGTTTAACCTCTTTTTGGCCAATCAGGAAAATAAGTTTAAATATCAACAACATGTTTTTATTTCTCATGAACTTTTTAGCTTACACACGTAGAAATTCCCATGGGTCATGTTCTCGACTCTTGTCTTAGGAGCCAGAGGCAGGGAGAAATTCTAGCGACAGCATGATAAAAGTATTGATATTCACATCAAGTCATTACATTTTGGACTCATAATGGATGTGAGAGCACATGAAAAGTATGTGCTGTAAGACAATTTCTGAGATTGCCAACAGATTTTGTGGCTCAGACTCTTAAATATAATTTTATCGGAGCATTGCTCAACAACAACATTTGTCTTACGATTTGGCATTCAAGAAATTTCCTACAAGGTTTATTGCATTTAATACTAGGATCCCACTTTTATTTATCAATAAAGCATAATGGCACTATAGTGAAATTCAAAAGGAAAACCTTGTAATGTACTGTCCTCTTTTATTCTTGCGAATAATTCCTGCATTCTTATCTAGACAGTACATAGATAAGAATGGTGACTCATAACACACTAGGTGTTACGGCGATTTTTTTTTCACTCGCTTTGTGTCAACAATCTTGTTACTTTTCCCCCTTTTTCCTTAGAGAAATTATCATAGAAGTTGCTATCATCAAAATAAGGTTCATTGGTTGAGGAGTTACCTGAAGATTTATGTTCCCTTTTACGAGTATTTGAAGATCTTTGCTCCTTACTTTCTTTCATGTTTTTGATGAGTTTTTCATAACCTGAAATAAGCTCGTTCAAACTTTCATCTTGCAATACTTCTATACCTTTTTCTTGATTGTTGACAGAAGGTAATTTCTTTTTAGGAACCCAACGTTGTGGTTTCTCAACAGAATCGTTGAAACGGTGATTTTCAAATTTCCGTGGTTGTGGACCAACTACGTTCTTAGAACCAGCTTGTGCCTTATAGGTTTGTCTGGGGTGATACCAGCGATAAGGATGAGTGGTTCCTTTGATTTCATCGATTTCTTTGAGAATTGGATCCAATTTTTGTTGGAGATCAATTATTCCTTTATTCTCAAAGTTTTTCCCAAGTTCTGTACGAATA
>JAJJMA010303242.1:64137-78933 GCA_023529015.1 Papaver nudicaule | reverse complement strand
ATTTGTCTTTCTAATAAAATTTATTCGAGTTTATCTTCGACATTTAGTTTCTTAAAAATGTTTTAGAACTTTTCTGGACCCACACGAGTGGCCGTCCGGTGTTTCGGGATTACCAGGCAGGTCGGATCCGGTTCAAAAAGGGCCGAATCCGGGTCCGCTGGAGGGTCCGAAAAACCGGGCTGTCACAGTTGCTTTATGAACAGTGCAAGTGTTACAAGAGATGTTTTGCAACAGTTATAAGCGTTACTGATTGTTTCCTAAAAACCGACTTACACATGGACATATTGGGCTATCTTTGGAAGGTTTTTAGGGTTTCTTTTGGACTTCAATAGTAAATGAATCTACTCCCAAAGGGATTCTAATCTCTAGATACTTGGGCCAAGTAATTAGTGGACATCTCATACTCACGAATTTGCTTGAGCCCTAAGGTAAAGTTGCTTACACTTTAAGCTATCTAGCCTTGTTATTCACTATATATAGATGATCTATATAGCACAAAAATCTCATCCCTTGGAAAACCATTGTGTGTGCTGCATAAGATTGTTTTCTAGTTTCTACAATCCTGTTCTTCACAAACAAGAGTGAGATTAAAGACTTTGTTTGGGATCACAGAGCACAAGTTAACCTATCTTATTGATGGTTGTAAAATCTTGTATCTAGGTTTATCATAATTCCTTGTCTATTCTAAGTTCTTCTCTTTTGCTAGCAAATTAAAGGATTACCGGTTAGCAATCCTAGATTTGGTTAATCACAATCTTAGATCGTATATCGGCTTAGGTTAGTCAAAATCTAGTTTTGAAAGATTTAATCAATGATTGTAACTTCGTACGGGATGCACTCTGTGACCTTGAAGTTTTTCACAAGTTTTAATCTATACCTCGTGTTAAGATCGAACTTATACGGTAGATATAATTAGGTTTCTGAAAAAAAGTAGGGGTACCGAAATACTACCAACTTTTCGTTTGGGCTCGTCAGTCTTATGGTCAGATCTGGACGATCTCAAAAATCAATATCCAGATCTGTTATCCTGAGTTTGGATCACAAGTGATCAGTCCAACGCAAGACAGGGTCTTGGTAAATCCAATGGATGGATTGAGGACAACGATCAGATTTATTAATAACGTACTTCTTGTGTTTGCTTTAATTATATAATCAGAGAATATAATGCGGAAAGTAAAGCTGTGGAGGGTAAAGCACCCTCGAGACACGTGTCAAGATCAGGGGACCTAGCCCATCAGAAAGATATAGTAGTCATACCGCGAATAAGAGCTTGGCGAGAGAAGACTCGTGCAGACAAGTCGAGGAAAAGGATACGAAGTCATCTTCGGGATGAACTCTCCGAGGGCACCGCCTTACTCGACAAACTCTGACATCCCCACGATTGAGTAGTTTGTCTTATTAGCTGTAAACCACTTCTGGCTCGGCCTATATAAGGCGAGCTCCAGATCCATTGTAAGGGTTGGATTTTTGGTGTAACCTAAGTCGTGAGAGTGAGATTAGGTTAGTTTCTCCTCAAGCTTCTAAGCATCATATCCATGTACTAATTAGAGTGAAATACATTTGATATTTATGCTTTTATCATTATGGTTTCTTATGCAAATTAGCTTCGGTGTTGTTCTTATTCTCTTCGTACTCATGCATGAAACATGTGTTGCTTCTATGACCATAATTAGCTTAATAGATCTGATGGCTGTCGGGTATGAAGTGCTTATGCAGATTTCATACTCACACAGTTTGGCGCTAGAAACAGAGACTGATTAAAATAACTTAGGGTTTGCCTGTGATTAATGGTTTTCAAATTCTTTAGGGAAATTTTTTTAGGGTTTCCATAGATTTACTTCAAACCTTATTTTCATCACATTTTCATTACAAGCTCCACCACCTTGGGCGTCTAAAGATCTTAAAAGCTTTAGCATGTTCAAGGGTTTTTGAGCAAATCATCAACATGATAAGATCGATGTTTCTCCAAGGAACACAAACCTTGAAACGCAGAGATCCAATCAAGAGTATAAAAAACTTTTCAAAAGAATCTCGGCAAAAATCCAAAGAAAGAGTAGCTTTCACTTTGGGATCAGCCATTCGAAGTTTCCAGGAAATACCCTTCAAATTTCGCGTACCATCTATGTTGAGAAAAACAATCTAGGGCCATATTAGGGTTTCTATACCAAGTACATATTTAGAAACAAGCCTTGCAGCTTTCATAATCAGGGTCCAGATTTGGGAAAGTAGGACAGCTTGCCAAAACCTCCTTATTGGGAAGGTAGAAATGGATAAGCCAAAAAACAGTTAGGGTTCGGTCAGAACGAGTATAATCAATCCTAAAATCTCGCACGACAGAATCTGTTACACCTACTAGGATGCATGTCAGACCTAGTACACTGCACCAGCCGCCCTGGACCTCACGGGTTTTTTGTTTTTTCAGGTCACTATCAACATGACTTCGAAATCTGATCAAATACCGAAGCAAAGGGTAGGTCCTCGAGACATGGCACAGGTTCTTCGAGGCACAACACCAGATTCTCAACGAGCAAAGGACTATCGCCAGAGGTAGCATCAAGCACAGTCAAGCATAGGGAACGTGTAAACGAGGAAGAAGTACAAATAGAAGACCTGGGACCGGATGGGGAAGGATTCCCAATGGGTGACGAACCACCTCAGCAACAAATTCAAGAGGAAGATGGGGAAAATGACGAGGACAATGACGAAGACGACATCCAAATGAAGTACTGCCAGCGCACCAACCCACCGAAGAAGAAGCTACAAGGGCTGCACAATTCAGAAAACTGATCCAAAAGAATATGAAAATAAGGAAACTAAAAAAGCAATTAGCCGAGGCAACTAAGAAAGTTGCGGAGAAGTCTGCATCGAACTACAAAGGGAGTAGCGAGGGACACTCTCGTCCACACCCTATATCACGATCCAGGGGACACTCTGTGTCGAGAAGTAACACCAAATTCAAGGGAGACAAGCCCAAGGACCCTGAGATAGTGATCTCGAGCAGAACTGAACCCAGTATACGTCCGAAGGGAAACAACATACATTTGGTATACGAAAATGAACAGGCAAGAAAGAATGTCGAGACACAAGCTTTACAGCAAGTCATGATGGACCAAATCAAAACGCTTCGGGCAGAACTCTTCGACAACATGATTCAATCGACCGACAAGATGAAGCTAACCCAAGCAATTAATGACGTCAACCGTTCGCCACGGAGTCCCGAACTCCTTGCCAAGCCATACCAGTAAAGTGCACCATGCCAGTTTTTGCATCAATCTTCGACGGGGCAGGAGACCCGACTTTGCACATAAAAATGTACCTGCGAGTATTCCTGGCTTGGGCTGACAGAGACGAGGTGCTTTGCAAGTATTTTCCTTCCAGTTTGAAAGGGGAAGCCTTGGCTTGGTACGACAACCTGACAGCTAGTTCGATCTCGTCCTTCGAAGAACTATCTAAAGTATTCATACTTCATTTCTTATAAAACAACTCATCAAAGCCAGGAGTGGAGAAATTGTTCAGCATTAGAGTAAGACCCGAAGAATTCATTAAAAGCTTAACAGATAGGTGGACCGCCCAGTGCGTTGAAGTAGGAAATGGGGCCTCAGAGAAAGACAAGGTGCGAGCTTTACTAAATGCACTTAAAAAGAATCATCCATTGTACGATAGGCTTTTCTCCAAGAATGTAGAGACATTGCAAGACCTTCGGAAATATCAAAATGAGCGGATCACGCTGGAAGAAATCAGGGAGTAAGCAAATCAAGGTAAGGAGGCCATATCGAAACAAGTGCACTCCATAACAACTTATCACTCGAAGAGCAAGATCGCACCATGAACCATCAAGCAGGAGATTTTTCAAAAGGAGAAAGGCAGAACGATAATGGGAGATATGGAAACGAAGGCAAATTTGGTGACGGGAGGTATCATTATAACAGAAAATACAACGACAGTAGAGGAACCGACTCTCGGGGAGAATTTGAAGGCAATAACACTCAAAAAGGACACGAGGGAGGCAGAAAGTTCGGCGTGCCAAGGTCGGGATTTCCTACCTTCCAGGACAGAAAGTTGCCAAAGCCGTGTGTTACCATCGAAGATGCTCTCCGAAGCATCGAGCAATCCGAACTGGCAAGTGAGATGAGATACCCAAGAAGCAGGGGAAGCCAACCAAAGCACACTCGAAACTCTAGAGATTATTGCCAATTCCACCAATTATATGGACACACAACAGAGAACTGCGTCACGGAGCAGGACCAGATTCACTTTTTCATTTCAAAAGGAAAATTCAAGCACTTTCTTGAACTACCAAAGCCACCTCCAAGCCCGCCACAATCAAAGGAGGAGAAGAAGCACGAGCCGTACAGAATAACTATTGACCGAGGCATCCCAAGATTCGAAGACTGCAACTCCGTAGTTCATGCAGACATTTGTGGACGAAATCTCGAAGGCATCCATACTGATAGAATTCATAAAAGAGACTTTTAAGGAAAATAAATATTAAGTGTAGCAATAAGAAGACGCCTGGAAGAGTGGCAGAAACAGCCAGTTTTCTTTTCGGCAGCAGATATCCCTAACGAAGGCAGGTTGAACAATGATCCATTGGTCATCACACTGCATATCGAGGAGATGGCAATGCCTAGTATAATGGTAGACCCGGGAAGCTCGGTGGACATACTCTTTGGGAGAACATATGATAAGCTGTTTGGAAAGAATGCCACTTTGGTACCCTCCTCGTACAATGTCTATGGTTTCAACGGAAAGCCCTCGATGCCCAGGGGAGAGCTAGCATTAAAAATCCATGTAGGAAAGCAGGAGCAACTAACATCTTTTTGTGTAGTTGACATAGACTCTCCTTACAATGCCATTGTGGGAAGACCTTGGCTACATAGTATCATGGGAGTAGCCTCCACACTACACAGAAGAATTCGATTCCCAACACCACTTGGAATCGCAGAAATACTAGGTGATCCTACTGAAGCTCGTGTATGCAACGAAATGGATGTTCAAACAAGGGAGCACCCGAGGCAGGATTCCTCAAGCCAAGCCAAACACCCAAAGATAACAGAGTCCTGCATAAGGGAGTTTATAGCCGAAGTCGAGGCTGGAATGGCTGGCACTAACATGGGAAGCCCCACAATCTGCAAGCAAGGCACTCGACCTATCAATAAGGAAAAGGGTCATTGCACCTAAAACATAAAGCAATTCCTCGTGGAAAGAAACATGGTACTAATGCCGAGCAAGTCAACTAGCAAGCCAAGCTCGAGCAGCATTGGAAAGGATACTCTAGAGGAGCAATTCTGGGTTGGGCCTTATGTGATCGAAAAGGCACTTGGAAATGGTACTTACAGCCTAATTAATCTCGAAGGGCAAAAACTAAGCACCCCAGTTGAAGGAACGAACCTGAAACACCTTATCTAGAACTTAATATATAAGCAACACATAAGAAATGTCAGTACTAGAATGAAAGAATAAAGGAAGCAGCTTAGCCTGTTGTAGTTAAAAAATATTGCTCTTCTCGGCACTATACTTCTATCCAAACTCCAGATCCTACTCGGTTAGGCAGAAGCCCTACCCGAATAGGCAAATCTCCAAAGCCTCTCACGCCATATAAAGCAAATAGGCAACGATGCCATATCTCCTCTAGTGCCTCGACGCAATAAAATTAAAAGGCCATAACGCCAAGGCCCAGATGCCAAAAATAAATAGACCTCGAATAGCAGGCACAGAGTTGATGCTCATATAAGCCGTAAGGGCCCTATGAGCTATATGACACAGTCCTCTACCCACAAGACACCCCGTTAGCGGTGGGTACTTTGCATCTAGGCTACATAAGCTAATGAAGCATTTGAACCCACTACCACACGACCATGAGGACCTATCTTTCTGAGGCGTCGAGGGGGCGATAAATGGGATTAACATCTACCTTTAAAGGTGGATGGAACCCCGAGGCAGCTAATTCGCCCACATTCACGGGAATGATAAGCGAACTACGCAGTCGAGGGACCTCCTCCAAAAAAACTAAACATAGCCTCGAGGAGGGGCTGACGAGACACGGATGGGTCAAATTCTAGGCCGCGATAGGAGAATAGTACCATGTATAAGCTCCAGCCTTGACCGACACTCCCCCGTTGAGCTACTTTATTATCGAAGCACAAGCATAACAACTACCCACCGTAAGTTCCCTACTCTTACTCGGGATAAATGGATTATCAGAACACCACCATGTTCTCTTGGAGGATACCTAGTATCCTCGATAACCACCCAGTATACCGAGGCAAAACGGGTACCTATGGCCTTGATAGCCTTTGTTTGCTTTAAAACAAGCAAGTAGCTAAAAGCCTTTGGGAAGGGTGATCCGTAATCCCCCACTAGCTTGGTTTACTATCTCCCACATCGAAGTAAGCCCCGGAGTCGCACCTCGAGTAACCTTAGGAGCCTAGAACATTGCAAGAACAACTTCATGCCTAATCATGAAGTTCCCAAGGAAAAATACAAAACTAAAGAGGGGAAACTCTAATCAAACAAAAAAGCTTCTTCGTATATATATATATTTTTAACACAGCATACAGACACAAAATATGGGAGATTGCCAGGTACAAAAAATATATCCAGAAAACAAAGGAAAAGGAAAATTCGCTGCTAGACCTTGGGAGAAACTTCGCCAGGTAACACAACATGGCGAGGGGTGGGATCTCCAAAAACCTTCATCTCATCCCAGAGCTCTCTTTCAGCTTCCAATTCCTCTTCATAGGTTCGAAAGCCGGAGTGATCTTGTCTCGAAGGAGTAATTTCCCTCGTGGGTTCACCATTCTCCTCACCCTCTTCATCACTATACGTTGTTGTGGACTCTTGAAACAAATAGCTGCTCCCTTTGTCAAAACCAGCACCCATACCACCACCAGTGCTCCCTTATTTGAAGTCCCCGAGATCCTGTGCAGCATCACCGGCTACGCTGCTCATTTCTGCTTTAGCATCATCCTTGGGACCGTCTTTCGAATCACCCTCGGGATCATCTTTGGGATCACCCTCGGGATAACCCCCGGCACCTCCCGAACGGTCATCATCAGAATCATCGTCACCATCATCTTTATCATTTCTGGAGCCTTGGTCTTCAGAGACGTTCCCTATCACGCCTGTCCTTCGTAATTCTTCCCTAGCCTACCTTACAAACACTTCCTGAGGAAGTAAATCCTCATCACCTGGGAGTACTACGTCAGCATCGTCCGCACCAACGGCCCCATAGGTAGGAGGCTCAATACCAATAGCCCTAAAAAGAGACCGACCATGTCTTCGGAAAGCCATACTCGTAGCCAGGGAGGTAGTTAAGGCGGATCGAGTAAGCAGTTCCTCAACATCCTGCCCATGTCTTAACTGATGGTGGACGAGGGAGAAACCAGTGACCATATTTCTCAAGTCCTCCTGGCACTTGAGGCGAAAATCTCGCTCGGTAGTCACTTCCTCAGCACTCCTCTCTACATCCTCTGAGCGACGCTTACGTTCGAGCTCCAGCTCTCGGGAAAGTCTGTCTATATCGGCAGTTCGGCGTTGACGTTCTTCGGATAACTCTTTCGATAGTTGTTCATCTCTCATCTCGAACTCCAACTTTCGGTCAGCTTCAAGCACCAACTGATTGGCATCATCATCCCTTGCAGCCTCGGCATCGACAACCTTCTTTAGTAAATTGGCTTCGATGCCTGCAAAATAAAAAACAAACACAAGTGGAGCTGAGATGCCCGACCATACTCTGAGAATACAACAAGAACATCAAAACAAGATGATCAGGGAAAGTACCCTACTTTCTTTAATATCCATGCATGCACTCAGCAACCTCATGTTGATTGGTAAAACGAGGTTGGGCAGCTCTTTTTCTAATATCTTCAGAAGAAGCCGCTCCTAGCTTAGCAAGTTCTAATCGATATTCATCGACCATTCAAGAAAGATGGTCTTTCGAAGTTCTAGCCTTTGAAAGATCCATGCTTATATCATTACAACCCTTCTTCAAACCATCATTCTCCGAAACTAGCTCCTTGTTGACATTCTTCAAAGCTGCCATTTGAACTCTCAAATTCTTGATATCCTGCTCTAAATTCTCAATCACCATCCTACCAGACGCACTGATCGACTTCTCCTTACGAGGAGAATCTCGTTCTCGTGTCAAGCGAGCCAAATCCAGTTGGAAAAATTGCTTTTCTCGAGCACTAATTTCGTTCTTATTCCTCTCTTCCTTGAGTAAGCGCTCGGTTTTTATTCTTCTCCTCTTCTCCTCGGCAAGAAGGTTCTCAGCCTCAAGTATTTTCCTCTTATAATAATCCTGATCATCCTAGGCTTTATTTCTTTCTTTTACAAGCTTCTCGATTTCACCTCGATGACTCCCATCACCAGAGGCAGTATGAGAAGGCTTACGACCCTCTCGGGAGTTGCTTAGAGTTAGTTTAGCTTCGCGGAGTTTTTTCTCCCCTTCTTCTAAATCGCCTTTTTTAGAAAGCAGTAAATTCTTCTCAACATAAAGTTACAAGGAAACAATGCAATCATAAGATAACAAATTCATACCTATTAAATTCTTCCTCTCACGGGCGCTGCGAGTCTTTTCTGCAGCAAGCTCTTCTTGCATTCGGAGAAACTTTCGCTCATGATACTCTGCCTCGCCAAACAAGTCAAAGGTATAAGCCAAGAGGCCAGAGGCATGGTGATTACCCTGTCAAATATGCAAAAATGCACCAACACTTAGCCGAAGCCAAAATATGACTACTCATTTTCCAAGAAAAAGCAACTCACCATTTGAAGCATAGCCAAGTTCTCCTCGTACGACAAAGGCGGATAACGAAGATCAGATTCCATTCTGAGACGGTCACCTCCAACAACATCGCCAAACTTTTTGCAAAACTCAGGGTCCAAAGGGAAACCCATGGGATCAGAGGCATGAGCATCAAAACGGGACGAGACTTCCATGGAAAAGTCACTTGGATTATGATTCTCAAAAAGCACCTCCTTATCTCTCTTGGCAGTATATGGTTGAATGTGTTTACCAGCAAAGCTAGGAGCAGGTGGAAACTTCGAACTACAAGGATAACTGATAACTAGATTCTTCGAAGGATCCATGCTAACAGTCGAGTCATCCCTTCGAGGAAGAAGGAGGTCAACCACGTGAACAATTTTCCTCGAAGAGATGACGGAAGGTTCGACTGAGGCAGTGGTTGCGGCAGCAGAAACAACCATGGTCGAGGCAGCAGAAGCAGAGGCAGGCACATTCGGCATACCGACATTCGTCTCAATAGCAGCAACCTCCTCGGTATCTTTACTGATGGGTGACACGTCAACAACTTTCGGTGGTAACGACTCGTCAGCAACATTCACTATTATCCTTTCCTTCAACGGCTTCGTAGATACCTTCTGTTGATTCGACAAACTTGCCTTGGAATATTTCTTAAATACAAACTTCTTACGAGGCCTAGCAACCTCTGCCCTCTCCTCAAACTCAAAATCCACCAACTCGTTGTTCAGACTCAAATCCCCCGCAGAAACAGCATTCCCCTGCAGAAGAGGATCTGTCTTTCACAGGAAACAAATAGAGGCAAGTATATTCATACTCCAGAAAACAAAAACATATCTTAAGATGGTATTTGTTACCTGTTCCATAGTCTCCTCATCTGCTCGGGGACGCTTTAAGCTACTCGAAGCATTCACAGAAACACCTTTGCCTTTCCTTAAAAATTGGCGAGACAGCTCTTTCTCTTCGTCAGAGAAGTGGATAGTAAACAGATGCTTAGTCGAGAATTCATGACCTACTTCGAACTGGGTCCGAGGAAAGAAGCGTCCTGCATCTTTCCAACCTCGGAGAATGGGACCCTCCAATAGCACAGGCTCCGAGTACCAGTCTTCATCCAGGGAATAGTCTAGAGCCCCTGGAATTATATTCACACCCCCCTTTCACAGTTCGAAAACAAACACCCCATGGGGCTACTCATTATCTAACGTTAAATTGGGATCATAGCGATGAAAGAATTTTTCGGCGGTAAAATAAAACTTCGTTGTGGAGCCAGCCTCGGAATTATCTTCGGAGCGTGAAACCCATTGATTGATAAGATGAATCGAACTACAAGTAAGTTGCATTATCCCCCAAGGGCTAAGAAGGGAGCAGAGTATCTCAAGAAACAAAGGGTTGGAGGACCAATAGAAAGGAGGAATCAACCCAGCAGAAATCTGATGGAACGTAACCAAGAGTCTTTCCTCGTTGCATTGAAACCCCTCAACCAGTTCTGGAGTCAGCCGGCTGCTGGGAGCACCAACAGCCTTTATGTTAAAAGAATCTGATTTAAAACCTAAATTCTTCATCATCGAAATGAGAACATCGACTTTAGAAGGAGATGCCATGAAAGGGGAAACGAAAAGAAGGAAAACAAGACCTGCCGGCGCCGGAAGTTGCAGAGGCGAGATTGATCAAGGGTCTGAAAGGTGATGAAAAGGGAAAGAAGTCGTCTTTATGAAACTATAAGAAGATTAAAGCAAAGGGTACCAAAAGAAAACACCTAAGAGGCACTCGATCAGAAGATAGAATCTCAAGGTTTTCGGAAGAAAGGAGTACCGGAGCTGTGGAAGAGAGTACGAAAGGGCTAAAAAAATTTAAAGGGAGAAAATAAAACTTAAATAGTAGAGGGAAACCGGCGCTATTGGTTGGAAGGTCAAAAGGTAGCTAGAATCTCGGGAACATGCAGAACGTGTCATGAAACGTCACACTTGACGGCTAGTGGGGCACATGGCGAGCAGAGGATGACAAAAAAGTAATTTCCTTCCCAAGCATCTTCGATACAAGGAAAGGAAAGAGGCAAATTGTGGAGGGTAAAGCACCCTCGGAACACGTGTCAAGATCAGGGGGACCTAGCCCATCATAAAGATATCGTAGTCATACCGCGAATAAGAGCTTGGCGAGAGAAGACTCATGCAGACAGCTCGAGGAAATGGATACGAAGTCATCTTCGGGATGAACTCCGAGGGCACCGCCTTACTCGACAAACTCTGACATCCCCACGATTGAGTAGTTTGTCTTATTAGCTGTAAACCACTTCTGGCTCGGCCTATATAAGGCGAGCTCCAGATCCATTGTAAGGGTTGGATTTTTGGTGTAACCTAAGTCGTGAGAGTGAGATTAGGTTAGTTTCTCCTCAAGCTTCTAAGCATCGTATCCATGTACTGATTAGAGTGAAATACAATTGATAGCTATCCTTTTATAATTATGGTTTCTTATGCAAATTAGCTTCGGTGTTGTTCTTATTCTCTTCGTACTCATGCATGAAACGTGTGTTGCTTCTATGACCATAATAAGCTTAATAGATCTGACGGTTATCGGGTATGAAGTGCTTATGCAGATTTCATTCTCACACAAAAGCACACAAGACACCAGAGATTTTTTTAACGAGGAAACTACGACCTGTAGAAAAACCTCGGGACCTCGTCCAGATTGAACACCGCACAGTACAAACTGTCTACAAACACTAGCCTACTATAAGACTTCAGTCTGGGATGTAGCAGAGACCAATTCCACCATCCAAGCGAACTGGATACTGTCTCACTCCTTATGTCTCTAGATCCCCCGCAGATCGTCACGCACTTGATTCCCCTAGCTGACGTCTGTTACAGGCCTAGGAGTTGCTTTAACCGCTGTTAAAGGCTTGTGTTAATAATTTCAGCTTTGCAACCTTAATTACCAACTGTATGTTTGAACTGTCCTCTATAAGTTTGACATACACAAAGTGACTTCCTTCGGATTGCTCCAGGTCATACGGAAATCTACTTACAAGCGGGGGCTGACAAGTAAACCGAGTAACTATGCCCAACTTGTCTCTACCTCAGTTGTAAAAAGAATCACTTAAGAAACTAATACAACTGGAGCTAACTAGGTCTTACAACACCTGCAGCCGTGCGTTGCTTCCTTTCAACCTTGTGTATAACGTATCAGTTCTTGAATGGGCTTATATCATAAGAGGACCGTAGAATAGACAAGAGCGTGATCAGGTTACCAAGGTTACAGGTTACTCCGATTTCAACCACTAAGGTCTCAATCTCCTACCTGTGCTTCCCAACTCTCAAGAGAAGTCTTTATAGTCGTTAGGTAATTCCCACAAAGGAACTGCTACCTAATAGAGGATGACTATACCACAACAAGCATTCACCAAAGTGAAAAGAGTTTACGATCAATTCCACAGAGAAATCTCACGTATGCTTGATGCTTGTAGTCTAGAAACCTCTATTTATAGCACTCAATAAGATAGGTTGCTTAGGAATAAAACAACTAGTTACTTGTTCCACAAGTTTAGCAAGTGTCCGTGTATAACGAACCCGTTACTTAACTTGCACACAAAGAAACCTAGATTTATCTCAATTGGAAATATTTATCATTGATCTGCCAAGTGTTTTGTTAGCTCACAAACACTTCAAGATTGATATCCAACAGACCAGAGATAATCTTTATCTTATTGACACATTGAGAATCGTTAGATGGACCACAAAAGATATTTCGTGATAACCAAGTCCAACTAAGAGATAAAGGAGTCAGAGTTTAACCCGTGAAAATCCCAGAGAATATTCACCTTGGCCGGTTCGTAAACCGTCCTTCTGAATTACGACCAAATACATCGAATCTGAGGTTCACGTACATGTACGTGTACAAATTGATGTTTTGGAACTCAGGAGAAAATCCCAAGTCATTGTTCACGAACAGGTTCGGAAACCGTCGTTACTCAGAATAGGGTTTGACTGGATCCACTGGAAGTTCTAGGCTGGGCCAGTACTTAGACGTGTTATACGCCCTCAGCTATAATCCACTGGACTCTTGCTCAAGAGTACTCCTTTAGATTCACCCATATCCAACAAGTGATTTGCAAGCAAACCATTGCAATGGACAAATGGTATCGAATCTATCTCATGTATTCTTGTAAACTTAGTATTCGTGGGAACAAATACTAACATAACACATGGTTATGTAGACAAGAACACGATCTAAATTGCTATTAGTATCTCTACTAAAGTAGCCGATTTCGAAAGATAGAGTAAGTAGAATAGAAGAATTTCTATAAAATTCATAACTCCTACTAACCTTTTGTCGACCAAGAATAATTGATGTCTTCTTTGTCTTCACAGTCTTCGTCTTTAAGGTCTCTACTACTTAGTTTATATCCCAAAATCCGAAATCTAAACTCTAGTAGGCTAAATCAAGAATTGTGTTTTGACACCTAAAACTGACAACCAGCTTGACATACCAACGCTAGTGGGTTTGACCGGACAATACCCTAACAGTTTCGTTCGTGAAAACTAGAATCACAAGTTAGGTTTCTGAACCTATAACCATAATTATCCAGTTAGGTTGCTGAACGAATAAACCTAACTGTAGGATTTTGCTTTAATAATTTCTTGTAAGTTCTTTGAAGCAAATTCAAGAATTCCATTAATCATCTAAAAGAGATCCCAAGCGTCATGTTAGCGGCAGGGAAGCGCTAATCTTCATGACGGAAAGTGGAGCAACTCCTAGGCCTGTAAAGGACGTAAGCTAGGGGGAATCAAGTGCGTAGGTTTCTGCTGGAGCCAAGAGACGTAGGAGCACAACGGTAGATGAGTTGCTTGGATGGTTAATTCAGTCTCGATACATTCCAGTTCGAAGTCTGATAGTATGCTAGCGTCTGTATTCACTTAATATTGTGTGTGTTAAAAACTGGACTAGGTCCCGGGGTTTTTCTGCCAGTTGCAGTTTCCTCGTTAACAAAACTTCTGGTGTCTTGCATTACTTTTACCTCCGCATTATTATACATTAAAGTCTTGCGATTGTTATACATTGATTGAACCTTTGAGTGAATCAATCTCTTTGAATTAATGAGAACTTGTTCTTGTTTGGATTCGGTTCTTGAATAAAGAAGTCAACTCAGGTTACTTGAATCTTGATTTCTGAGATCGTTCAAGTAAAACAATCAACATACGTTCACGAATTCAAAATTTGGTGGTGTACTTGGTATCCCCTCATTTTCAACCATACTTAAGTGCAACTGGGGCTTTGTTATATTTAGCTTAATGTGTTAATTTTAATATTTCTTTTCCAGTGAATCTACTATTCATATACAGTTTGAACCAACAAAGCGACAATTGGTAGGGGTAAAGCAAATTTTTCGTTACTTTCGTGGTACTAGACATGGGTTTGTTGTACTCACAAGATTCTTTAGGTTGTTCAAAGAAAACATGGTATATGGATACTGAATATCTGTCATAGCCGCACAAAGGAATCTCTCAAACAAAGTACGTTTTCACTAGCGGCAGTACTGCAATTTTGGCATTCTTGCAAGCAAAGCTTGCCAGCTGCTACCTTCAGTCACCCTGAAATAATTGCTCTTCATGAAACAAGTAGATAATGTTTGTGGATACAATCAAAAAACTCTTATGGTCTAACTTTCTCCGCCATTACACCAACAACAATTTGCAAAGACAACTCGACGTGTATAACACAAACTAAAAAGATGGTTCCCCAGCACCACAAAGGAGACACTTGTCATTATCATATAATTCTCCACTATACCAACTTATCTCTGGTTTTTAGTCTCCCATGCATTGCCATCCAGGAAATAAAGAGTGTCTAGGAATATGATATTTGTACCAAACCAAGTTATGCTAATTGTTTTTACCTTTGGTAACAACAAGGGCCTTGTAATTGCCATTCATACTGAAATCCATAAAAGAACCAATTGTCCAAATAATCTTGTTTTTTCCTTAGTGATAAATTACACTACGCCACAGGGGCCTGTTTGTAACGCTTATAGACGTTGCGCA
>JAJJMA010303242.1:3456-20476 GCA_023529015.1 Papaver nudicaule | reverse complement strand
GGTTGGTTGTGACACAATTTAACAAACCCAACTTTTCGTCTGGAATTCACCTAGATAATCAAACCGAAACTAAAAATCGTCTGGATTTTTCACAGTTTACCATATTTTCGGCTAGGTTGGTTGTGACATAATTTAACAAACTCAATTTTTCGTCTGGAAACAATGCATGCAAGACAGAACTAATCCAGACGAAAATTCTGGAAACTTAATATTTCGGTTGGATTTCTAGGGTTTAATCCAGACGAAAATTTCATTGAACCCTATTTCTTAATCAATCAATTAAACAATCCACGCATAAAAATTGAGTCATAGACAAAATTAAATAATAAAACTGATTTTCAGGGAGGGACTCATTTTCATCACTTTCATGGGGGAGGAGGTGGTGGCGGAGGTGGTGGCGGCCCCATGTGCCGGCAGTAATGGTGGTGAAACATGGGGAGAAGTGAAATGAGGAGATTTAGATTTTGTTTTGGTTACAAAACTAGGCTTTTATTTTATAGGGTAATTTAGACTTTTCATTATTTTTTGACACCCCTTATAACATCCCCTAGGATAGTAATATTATTTTCTGGCTTCCCTACTAAATCAGCCGGCCCCTAAAACAGCCAGTTTTATTAAGGAAACAATACTGACCATTAGAAAGCATCTGCCCAGTGTTTTATTAAGGAAACAATACTGACCATTGGACCTATGGATCGGCATCTCCTCGTAAAGATTCGGTATCCCCAATTTCAATCATGCTAAGGAAGACTATGAGAGTTTTCTTACCCCACAATATTGTTGTTGATTGTCCAACAAAAACGTAGGATACTCCACAATCTTTTTTTGCCTAACTGTGTACTCATCATGATTGAGCACATTAGAGTGATATTCATCCTGATTTAACACACATGAACTGATTTTTACCAACACCTTTCTTGTCTTTGTCGGACTTTGGTTGTTGCTCTATTAAACAACAACCAATACAGCATTGCCACATACACTTGTTATCTTAGGAAAATATATAGTTTTACTGACTTACCTCTAGGAACTTTACTCTTGCTTCATCTTGTCCTTACAATTGAGATGGAAACGCCAGTTAGACCCCTATGTGTCAACTCGCGTCATTTTGTAAATCTGGCACCCGCCTATACATTAAACAACAATCAATTTTTAGATATATATATACATTTTTCAGAGTAATGTGCAACATATAGGATTAACAATGGATTGAGATCTACTCATCAGATTCAATTAGCAATATGTACTTCAGCAACAAAGATCCAAGACCCTAACCTAGAATTTACCAAGATATATCACCAGAATAAAATCAGAGTTTAAAGACTCAGGGATCAGAGGATTTAGGATTACCATACTATTTTCTCGCCTAAAAAGATCGAAACACAGCTGCTACAAAATTTCCTTTGCTTACTATTTCCTCGCCTAAAGAGATCGAAACACAGCTGTTAAAAAAATTTACTCACGCAACTCTGCAAACTGTAATACAGAAACACCCAAATGCATTTTAATACAGATAGCATTTAGCTGCAACAATCAAAAGTTTCGTGTTATTACAATCATAAAAAAAGCACCTTATTTCAGTGATCAACCTAAAAAGATTTCCTTCAGTCTTTCTAGTGGCAACTATTCGACCTTATATGCATGATTATGTCCAAGCAGTCGCATGTATGTACTATGTAGGAACTATGCATGTACACCCTGCAAATATCACATCTGCAATTAGCCAAGATATAAGATGTATACTAATCCAAAATTTCACCATATGGATGTCTTTATCCTTCTAAAATGCACATTTTAGATCCAAGCAGCCATGATATGCATTCCCAAAGATGAAATAAGTGACATTACCTTTTAATGATAACTTCCAACTGGCCAAGCTTGCCTTTCATGATTGAAGGAATCTGCAGAAGCTCAAAAAATTCAGGCACCATTTTATTCTTAAACATTTGTTTTACATCTTGCTTTCCTTTCTTCTAATTTTGCAAAACCCTCTTTGTCAAATACATTTACGGAGTTGCAGCGGGCCTGCATGACTTTATATCATCATCACTTGGATAAAATACAGTGATTGGCCAACTGGATAAAATATAAAGGAAACCATAATGAAAACCATCCCTGCCGTGCATCATAGGCTGCACCCGGAGGCAGTTATACTCAAATCCTGACCCAGTGGTAGTTATACTCAAATCCTGACTACAACTTGATTTGATGGAAACCTTGCTGGTTCTCTCGACCCAAAACGTGCAAAGTTGCATAAGTTCACAAGCAATTTACTCATACAGCTTCCAAACAATATCGTATATCTACCAATGAACACCCAACGCTAAAATCATCAAAAACTGAAGCCACAAAAACCAAATGAATGCCCATATATCTTGATTCTACTGCAAAATTAAACTCATAATCAATACTGAATACCGTCTAAAGATTCTCTGATCAAGATAATCATAAATTGTTTTCAAAATCACACATTCAACCACAGTCTAGCTTTAGTTGATGGGAATATCTCATGGCTCCTACACTTCCAGCATGTAGGAGAAACATGACAATCACACATTACAATTTTTGACACAACTAACCATTTATTGATATTAATTTAAACAAAAAAGGCTTTTATACACCTATCTTTGATAGAAGTTTGAGGAAGGAAAGTTACGTCTTTAAAACAGTAGGTTGAAACTTGAGAATTATGAAGATGGAACTCCTGCAAATTTAGAAGTGATGAAGAGTGAGCGGAAAACCAACCTACTGTATGTAGAATCTTGAAACAAACATTAAGAATAATCTATCTGGTGCATTTAGATAGTCTTTTGCTGAATCTCTTATATTTATTCAAAGTAGGTAAGAACCTACCTCTTGAGCAGCAAGAGCCATTGCATTGTAATACTGATCCTACTAAAATCCTGTCACGAACTAAATTCAAACCACAATTTTAGTAATTCTCCAGGATGCTTGTAATATCAAGGACAATGCAAAAATGCGTATACAACATTAGTCAAAATTTAGCCCGCCAACTTAGGCTGAATGAATTCAGCCCGTCATGGTCTTGATCATACTGTACTGGATGAATGAAACGTAAGAATTGTTTTTGGAATATCCATCCAGAATCTGCTCATAACGAATTCGAAGTACATCCAACCAAAACTGTCAGTAAACCACACAATGGAATGAAGGGTATACGCCCACCATATTACTGTGCAAGCTGGAGAGTGCAAGTAGGTGTTGTGGAGATTTTGTAGATTGTCTAACTAAAAGTGGCTTAGTAGTGGTGCAGCTAATCAGAAGCACTATTGACACAGTAAGTAGACCAAGTGCAAAAAGACTAAACCATTTTAGTTGGATGTGTCATCTTCACAAAGGGTCTGATGTACAAGATGACTTGTAGATTAGTTTCTAACGTCCCTTGGCTGACTTGTAAACCCACTTGGACCCTGTAATGTAAAATCAAATAAAAAAGAATCTGATTTTGGGATTGAAAATCAAATCAATTATTTCGATGTGAACTCCATGAAAACTTATAATAACCGTTTGGCTTCAATATAACATTATCCTTCAATGCTGAATACAATCCCCAAATTACAAAAAACAACAATAATAATTGTTTTCTTAGGTAAGAATTTTATTCGATAACACCAACTATCAACAGTACGTCGGCGAATTGGTGTTGTGATGCATCTTCATTTATAAGTAAGTATAAGCTAGATATATATACCTGCCTGATAATTGCGCAGGTGATTCTATTATCAGCCCGCTAAATTGTGTTGATTAGAACTTAATGGCCTGTTTGGTTTCTAATCACAGATGAGATGACCACATCCTAAACAATGAACAAAATATGCCCATTTGAGTCACATTCTAAAAAATGTACATGTAAAGGATGACGACATTGTAAAGCTACATTATGGGCATCAACAGATAATGAAATATACATAAAACCACTAACAAAATTTATCGCTTCTCGGTAATGAAGCATACATAAAAACACTAAAAAAGTTCACACTTTTTCCACAAAAACCCTGATTTATAAGATATAATTCGATTGAATTCAAGATGGATATGAAAACTGAGCTAATGATATAAAATGTAATTAGTATGCAAGAATTTACCTAAAACATGTGGCCCAATTGCTCGACACATTCCATCACCATGTTTTGATGTCCGAAAATCTTTCAACATTCTTGATGGCATATATCTGTATCAACAGTCTAAAGATATACAACAGTTCAATTGCAGCATCAATGGCATACTATATCTTTATCAACATTCTCGATCACTATATCAACAATTAGCTTCAATCTGTAAGTTTAAGGAATAGATAGCTTTAGATAAAGCTTGTTATCAATGTCCAATTTATGGAATTCTTTTGCACCATCTCATAATGTTACAAAGGCAAGAGATTTCAGGAAGAGTACTTACTTGCTAACAAAGGCATGAGCTCCTGGAATTCGATCTACTCCGACAATTAATTTGATTCCTACAATTACATGCTAAGAACCATGTGCTTTTCAATTTCAGCTGAGACAGCGAGTACCATTTCTGGAGGTGAGTGGAATTTTAATTGTAACAATTCATATGCATAAAAGGATATCAACGAAGCAAATTTCTGATCCCCGTTTTCATGCAGGCATTTTACCTACATCCTCATAATCCGAAATTTGCTGTGGATATAGCAATAAAGACAGCAGTACACCTTACCATAATTTACCAACTAATACATACACTAAAAACTCAAGCTTCCACACTCTGCATATCTTTTTTGTACTAATCAGTAACCATGCTCTTTTTTATTCTTTAAAGCAATCAATTAGTACACCAAAATTCTTTAAAGCAATCAATTAGTACACCAAAAACATACTGCTTTATAAAACATTCCATAAGAATGATAGTGGATCAGGGATGGTTGTGAATCAGAAATTTTTCTGAAGGTTGCAGTGGTCACAGTTTGCAATAATCATCTCTAATTTCTGCAGCGCAGAAAACGACACAGTTAGTTGATGAGGTTAGGCAACCAACAAATTGACATAAAAAAAAAAATACATTAAGAAAAGATCACCTAAGGAACATAACCAACACAGGTAAAGTTCATAACACAACCCACCAATAAAAAACCCAGAGACTGAACAAAGACAATCTGTGATAAAAAAAACCCTAACTGAAGATATTTCCTCGCCTAAAAAGATCGAAACTCAACAGAGTTGCGCAATAAAATTAAACACTAATCAATCCAAGCATCAAAATCCAAAGATACAAACCAACGTAAAAGGGAAAAGAAAAAACAGTAGTTCTGGAGGGACCGAAAAAAAAAACTAATCCAAAACTAATCCGGTCCCTGCAGACACATTAGTGGTGGATTAGTTTAGGATTAATAGTGGATTAGCAGGGGGTTTAGGGTGTGTGACACATTAGGAGGGGGATTAGTTTTGGATTAGTTTTTTTTTTTCGGTCCGTTTGGAATTCCTGAAGAAAAAAACTATGTTGCTTTAAAAAGTACTCCTATTATAGTAATTAATTAATTCCTACAAATTTATAACAATTTGTTTCGGTACTCTTGTCATTGCATATGTTGCTACTTCATCACCATCTTCTAGTAGTAGTCCATGTAATTATCCAGCGATCTTTAATTTTGGCGACTCAAACTCTGATACAGGAGGTTATGCTGCACTCTTCGGACAAGATGTGGCACCAGCAGAGGAAACATACTTCGGTGCTTCTGCGGGAAGATATTTTGATGGTCGCCTCATCATAGACTTCATGGGTATATATTTCCAAATGCTATGCTCTTTTCTATAGCTCTTATTGCTTTTCTTTACGAGTATACCAAAATTTTTGTTGTTGGTGGTTTCATGATTATATGAAATAAATTATTAGTATTACGTTGATTATATGAATTAAGGAATTAACAGTTTCTCACTGAAACAAGCATTGCTAAAATGATTTATTCTTTTCTAAAGTCAAACACAATGTACTAGGTGTCAAAATTTTTTCTTATCAAGCATTCTAATACGGTCTTATGATGGATTCGGCGTGTATTTTGTAGCGGAGAAAATAGGATTGCCTTTTCTCAACCCTTATCTCGACTTTATAGGAGCAAACTTCACTCACGGAGCCAACTTTGCTTCTTCGGGTGCAAGAATTAAACCGTTGAATGGCTCAATTCCTGAAGCGGCGTTGAGCCAAGTTACTTTGGACGTTCAGGTTAACGAGCATACACAGTTTATTACAAAAACCCAAACACTTCGAAATCGAGGTAACCAATTCATTACCATTATCTTGATTTATGAATTATCATATAGATTAGGTTTCTCGATATGCATATTACAGCATGTTGTATTCTTAGTAGAATTGTGACGATGCATTTTTTTTGCAAGTGGAGTTTTCAAAAATTTGATGCCAAAAAATCCTTGCTATTTTAAGGGCGATGGGTTTTTCATTAGGGGCGAACACTAAAGGCCAAAATAGGGTTATAATGAAGTAAAAAGGTCAGCCCATAAAAAATATATATTTTTAAATGCAAAACAACCCTTGATTAGTAGAGATTAATGATATGATTAGTTGTTAACTCAATTTGCTTAGCAAAAATTATTTGTGTGAAGGGTTATATTATGGTTATGATAAAAAATTGAAACTAGAATTATTTGTTTAGAGAGAGAAGAAGGAGAAGGAAAGGGTTTAGGGGGTAATACTTGGGTTTATGGAAAATGAGTGATTCAAGTCCTAAAAACGATCGTGAGTTTCTCTTAAGTCGTGTTGATCAATCAGGTTTCAATAATATAGAAGATGAAGCCGCTATGGAGATATTGCACGATCAAACTCGATTGTACAATGAAGAACAAAACTCTCATGCTTATGAAGATCCTTTTGACTTCAACGAGTCTCAAAAACACTCAAATGAAAAACCCAATGGTGAAAACAACGAGGTATGCATCCTAAAATGTCGTGATTGTATGTCAAATTCGTTAAATCTTCAACATCATGCTTGTTTCGAAACCAGAGTCGTCACAGTCTGTGTATAATAACTCGACGATTTGCAAAATTGTCAAGGTATATTAGATAATCCTGACGACTCTATATTTGAAACACACTCAGAGATGAACAATCGTCACTGTTTTACTTCAAACCATGACGATTTTATGGCATGCAAATTTACATGGGGCCATTAAATGCGGTCGTATTTTAACTGTGACGATTTTGGGGTCTCAAAAATATCCACTCTGTCCCAAAAAACAACATAATCGTCATGATGTTTTTGAAAACCATGACGATTTTCTTTGGAAAAACTTAAGTCGGCTTGCAAGTAGAAACAACCTTGACGATTTTGGTGGTATTTCTGATGACCTCTTGCTATGTAGTTACCGTTGTTGGATGCGGAAGAAGTAGACAATCAACCCGAAGCCCTCAAAATGAGAACTGAAGATACCACCGAATTTTATGTGACTAATGAGGTATTCCAACTTTGTTGTTTTCGCACATGTTTTTGTGTCACTTGATTTTCCTTCCTTTGTAATTTAGCATGTTTGTTAATGTAGGTATAGGAAAGTAAAGATGAGGCGATGCAGTGGGCTAAAACGAAAGCAAAAGAAATAATGTGCGTGGTCGTGCAGAGTAAAAGTGTAGGAAAGACTTGGTTTCATATGATTTGCCAGCATGGATGCAAATTTGTAAGTCACATGAAAAAGGGTTATATGTACCAGCGGAAGACCACCACCAAGCAAAAAGTGTCCAGGACTAAATCAAAGAAGACGGATTGCCCTTTCAGGATGATATTCAATAAGGTGAGGGGTAGTGACGATATGTGGTATTTGAAGAATGTAGTATGTGGTTGGCACAACCATCCAGAACCTGATTCTCTTGTTGGATATGCTTATGTTGCAAAGTTGACTCAAGCGGAAATTGATATAGTGAGGGAGATGAAAGGAATTTCACCGCAAAAGATTCTAAGTGTGATTAAAGAGAACTTCAAAGGCAACCTTTCTACATTATCCCAAATTTACAACGCTAGAGCAATGTTACGAAGGGAGGAATGGGGTGGAAGATTGGTTATGCAACAATCGGTTTGGTTGGCAGACAAACACAACTATTACATTAATCAAAGGATCGGGATGAAAGACAAGGTGACACACATTTTCCTAGCTCATCCCAAGATGATATAATTAGCTCTGTGCTTCCCTCAGATATTGATGATGGATTGCACGTATAAAACCAATAAGTACAATCTGCCTTTATTGAACATCGTGGGTCAGACATCAGAGAAATTGTCATTTACTATGGCTTGGTGTTTTTTTGCAACGCGAGACAAGGGACGACTACAAGTGGGCACTAAACGAATTGAAAAAAATCTACAAGGGTCAAACTCCAGGGGTGATAATAACAATAGGGAGATTGCATTGATGGGGGCAGTAAAGGATGTTTTTCCGAATGCACAAAATTTCCTTTGCACTTGGCATATCCAACAAAACATCTTAGCAAGAACAAAGATTCATTTGCAAAAGCCCAAGGGAAAGAAGGGTTGTGAGCGTTCGGAAGAGGAAGATGATCGAAGGAGTAAACTGTCTAAAGATGAACGGAAGGAGGAGAAAGAGAAAGAAGATGCCGCATACCGGGGGGGGGGGGCCGATGGAAGGAGTATTTGTTAGACTGGGATGAATTGGTTCACTCGAAGACCAAGGATAAGTTTTATGTAAATTTGAAAAAGAGGGAGAATTTTTTCAGACCTAAGTATCATAAAGCGGTGGATTATTGCGTAGATACGTGGTTAACCGACCACAAACAAAAGTTGGTTTATGCATGGACCTATGATTATCCTCATTTCAAGAATGAGGCAACGAGTACGGTTGAGGGAGCTCATGGTCGGTTGAAGAGGATGCTCGATGTATGTCACAATGGGGTTGTTATGTTACAAGAAGGTATCCATGAGTATAGTAAACATCATTTGTGGAAGATTCAAAAGGAAATGGGAAAGAGTAGGACAACGTTTTGCACCAATTATAATGAGGAGGAGAAAAGATTGCTTCGTTATATTATGTTCCGAGTATCGCATTGGGCGATAAATTATATGATGGAGCAACGTGCTATTTTAAAAAAGATGGAAGGCGACGTTATAGTGCAAGTTTGTGAATGTAAGACGATGATCGGTATAGGACTTTCGTGTCTTCATCGTTGGGTTGACACCGATGCGCATCGTAAAATAGTTGAATCATACCCCACCATGAATCATGTGATAAACAAGCTTTGCGTGAACGCACTATTCTTTCCCTTAAGCGTAGTTTGACTACTGTTGAAGAACCATAGATAGAAAAACCCACTGGTAGATCAATCACCGCAACCTCTTTTAGTGAAATTAGGAAGGAAAAAAAGCTTCAAAAAAGTACTAAGAGAGACCCCACCCTAGCAGAGTTAGTGGAAGCCGAGTACATAGGGGGAAGAAGAAGCATAAGAGTGGCCGGAAAATGGTGCTTACCCAAGAGAGTTCTGCTGACCCAAAAGCAAAAGTTCTATCCAAGGTTAGAGAAACAACACAAGGAGTGGGAACATCATTAATGTCAGCGTGTGTAGGAAGTGCTCCAACGGATGGTGATGAGGAATTGTGCACGTCACAGTCAAACCAACAAAGCGGAATGCAAACAATAGAATTTGAGGTTGGACCAATGGTGACCCCCAGGGATGCAAACACCGGAAGACCATTGAGGAACAGTCGTACAATTTACAAAGACTATATGGATGACCTCCCTCGGATCATCACTGATTTCGTTATATCAACAGAAGACGTCGATGGGGATGGACATTGTGGTTACCACGTTGCTTGTGAACAGTTGGGGCATTTTGATGAGGTGGATGCCTTGGGGTTGACCCAAGTAGAATATGTAAGGACAAATATGGCCGCTCAACTACTAAAGGACAAGGAAATGTATATTTCTTTAATGCTTGAAAGCAATAAGATGGCTCAAATCATAAATTCAAGGAGTTGCTGTCTAGTGTGAAAGGGCAATTTTTATTGTATGTGCGGAAGGGAAACGACGTGATGCAATTTCTCTACCTCGAGATGAAAGACTTGTTGAACGCATGATTGATACGCATTGGATGAACAACATTGGTTTGTTACCCATGTTGGGACCCCTGTCTCGTGATCCTCCCGCAATAGTCAACAATGTGGATGAACCATTTGAGGTTTCGCCTTGGAAAGAAATCTTTGATGACCCAACTTGGGCGGTCTTAGCTGGGTGTGGAACACAGGGACACGACAAGGCAATGGAGGGGTATGATATCCTCAATAAGGGCAGAATATTTGTTGCGGGCTCCAAAAAATATGGATATGAAGGAGTTCCTCTTCCTAATGATCCGGCACACCATTCCAGAGTGATAGCTGCACATTGGATGAAGATGGTTGACAAAATGCCCATCTTGGGTTACATGTCTCGCCCACTCCCACCTCCACCAGGATATGAAGATCGAGTCCAAAGGAGGATTGAAGATTAGGCAACCCTAAGCTAAGGCAAAGACACACCTATGAGTCTATGACCCTTTATTGTTCAGAAAGTGGTGTGTTTCATACTTTACAATTAGTATCGGCATGTATTTCATTTAAAGACTGCTACTAAGGTTTGATTGTAGGTATAAATGTTTTATTTTGAAGCTTAATTTGATCGCTTATATTCTACATGGTAGCTAGGCTAGCTTGATTATGAATTTCTATTTGAGCTGACAGGGAACTATATCGTTAAGGTTTGCCAATATATGTGACGACATCGTGTTCATATCAGAAAATCGTCAGGGTAATAGGATATAACAAAACGACACAACTTTAAACCACAACAAATCGTCATAGTATTGCTTTAAATTATAACGATTTTGTATGAAACTCGGACAGAGTAGGTTCAAATTGCAACAACAAATCGTCAAGTTTCCTTAACACAACCTGACGATTTCAGCAGTGTCGTCACGGTTGTTTCTGATTCTTTGACGATTTTTGTGCAGAGTTTCAGTCCTTATAATATAATGGTTACCACCGTAATGAAAACCTCTAACGTCTTCAAATGAATATAATATAATTGTAGCATACCAGATTAACTTAATAGAATTTAGGGAAGAAAATTCTAACTAACAAAATAACCCAATTCAACAACTAAAGCTAATACAAAATATGTAGGGAAAGGTTGACATAAGTTCATTCATAAGGATTAAAGACGTGTCGTCCCTTCGTATCCACTATCTTTTGGCCGCGAATCATGTTGATGCGTACAACCCTATCACATTCAATACAACAGCAGCTGTAGTGAGGCTTTTTCTGACGTTGTGTATAAAGATTACGTTGATGAATCACACGTGGATCATCCTCGCGAATTGGTGGTGGGTTTTGATGATAAAGCTCAGAAGCAAATGGAATTACTGGATACTGACGACGGCTGGGTTCTTCATGTGAGATAATTCTTGGAATAGGGGCAGGAAGATATTCAGGAACATAATCCCCCCACAATCGTCGCGGGGGAGGTCGATCAATAAGTTCATTTGACGTCGTGAATCACAAGTGGATGATCAAGGCGCATTGGTAGTGGGGGTTCATGATCACCTCTGAACCAAATTGATACCGAGGAGGACTGAGCTCTTCGAGGCTGGACAAAATAACAATGACCATCAAAGATATTGTCAAGGTTGTGGTTAATATTATGACGATTTGGTGAAATGTACGACAAAATAACAAAATCATCACTAACATAATAATAAGTAGAATGTACGAGAGCACACAAACCAACTAAATAGAATTTATGGAACAAAATTTTACCTAACAATTTAGTAATTCAACAACTAAAGAAATTGAAAATACTTTAAGCAGAGATTCTTCTAAGTTCATTCATTAGGATTGATAACACGCCCAGATCTGGTTACACCCCCAGATCTCTCAATCATGTTGTTGTGGCGTATCACCCTTAGACAGGTTGAACAAAAACAACGAAGCAACGGTTCCATGTCACCAACTCTTCTTTGTCGAAGATTGACAACAGTATTTGTCGAAAACAATGGTATAAAAACAAATTTATGTTCATCAACGTTTTCCTCAGTTAGTAGTGGGAGTGGTAATGGAACTACTGAACTCTGAGGAGGACTCGAATCTCCAAGGCTGCATAGCATAAGAAAGACCATGCATCAATATCGTCACGGTAAGGATGAACAACTTGACGACTTTCAACCAAACAAAAAATCGTCATGGTGTTGTATACAAACTGTGACAACTGCTGAAAGTGTAAAATATAACCATTTTGCTTTTTCTAACTGTAAAATCGTCAAACCTATATAAAACCTTTACGACCAAATAAATCAATTATACATGGCAGGAAATACTCGAAATAAATCGTCAGGATAAGTTCTCTGATCATGATGAGTTGCAAAATTTTGTACCCAGAATATGAACAATCGTCACAGACCTATATATAACCTCTACGACCTAACACTAGTGGAAATTGGCCCATTTTCGACCCTTAGAAATGACCCCAAATAATAGTTGCAAGACCTAGAACCCTTAATGAGGGTAGCAACCTTGGAAAAAAATCAAAATTTTACAAAAAATCAACGACCCCTGATGGGTGTTGAACCCGTAAAACTTGAATTGACGGATTAACCCTTTAACCAACAACCCACACTGCTACCCACCACTATGGTTATTTCAGCTGTTAGGATTTTGTAAGCCCCACTTTGCATCCAAGATGAACGGTTGAGATGTTTTTCCTAAATCTTATCTCTTATATCCTTAGTAGACTTTTCCTACCACATAAAATCCTTCATTTATATCGACCTAATTCTTATCCTGTCTTTCCCATCTCGTTTTTTCACTCTGAAAACAAATTTGTCTTCGTCCTTGAAGTTGAAGGCAGGCAGTCAAACGCAAGCAAATCAGTGAGAAGAAGATCGATCGATCGGTCGTTCTAATAGATAAAAAGTCAGACTCGAGTCTCAATTTTCTCATCTCTAATTTCTGCAAGTTTTCACAAAAACTCAGATCCTGCTTGACAATCTAGGGTTTGTTTAAACCAAATTAATCGTAATATATGTTGATTGATCTTGAATTTCAGATGGCACTCAGAAATTGGGACCAAACATGTAAGAATTTGTTTGTTGCCTTAATATTATTATTATTATAAAAGAAGGTAATTGAATCAGTCTTTCGTTTTTAGATCTCGATCTGTTATAAGTTTTCTTTTTAGGGTTTTCTGTGTTATATTTTTGTTTATACTGATCATTTTTGGATAAATCTGAGAAAGCACTGTTGGTGTTGTTTTTAAATGGGAGATGAGGTATCTTACATTTGTGGTGTTCCTCATTTTTGTATTGTAATCAGAATATGGTAATGGGTGGCGAGGACAATCACGCTTTAAAAACGGTGGGGATCGGTGTGATTCTAAAGGTAAGTTGAGTGCAAAATCCAAAGAAATGATTTGAAACAGATACTAGTTATTGATGTTTCAATTATAATTGTGGATATTTCTTGCATGGACTTTTAACTTTTAAGATGTTATAAATGGGAAGAATCCTAAGAATTACAAATTTTGTCTTATAGGAACCAGCTCTGAGTTCCCTACAAAGATAAGAAGATGAAATTCAGAGACACTTCGATCACAATATACAACAAAGAGCTCAGGCATGTTCCTTCTGCCATTATTCATGGAAATTGTATGATTAGCTAATTTTTCTACTTTAGACGAGCTAAATGTAATGCAGATACTCTAACGTTCGAGTGGGCTAGGCTAAACATTTTGCAGGGTATTAAAGCTACATTAATTATGATACATGTCTAATCTGTTGCTTGATGTTCTTAGGATTTCGGTTGGCACGTGGAATGTTGGAGGAAAACTGCCTACGGATGACATAGAAATCAAAGAATGGCTAGACTTTGATGAACCTGCTGATGTCTATGTGCTTGGGTAATTGCCTTCTTGATGAACCAGAATCCAAATCTTCTGGACCATTAATGTCTTGTTTGAAATTCTCATTTTCAGACGTACTTGTGGCATTTATCACCTCATACACTTGTGTCATCATTTACTTTGATCAGCTCATGTTTATTAATAATGAATCTCTATCTTATTTTCTGAACTCTGTATATTTGAATTAACTCGGTTTCTTTGGAACTATGGTAATCCTTGCAGGCTTCAGGAGATTGTTCCACTAAATGCGGGAAACATCTTCTTGGCGGAGGATAATTTGTTGTTTGTAGAAATGGAGCAAAGGAAAGAGAAGGTGAGGATGAAAGATGAGCCTAAACGCAGGGGTTATACCCCTAAAAAGTAATGAGACATTTCTCTATCATGCTTCTATGATTAATAGTTTTAGAAATCTATCAGAACCTAAGCTTTGCTCTAATGACATGTTGCTCATTTTAGGAGTTGGTATTGGTTAACTTAAAATTATGATTTTAAGGATTAACTGGTGGGTGTGCTAGTTTCACATATGTTTCGATTTCGGCCAAGTATTACTGTTGGGACTTTTCTCTGCTTTGTTGAAACTTTGATAACTTCACCAGGGAAAGCAGTGAAGCTGAGACGATGTCATCCAAGTCTGGAAAGATGCCTGGACTGTATGTATCCAAATCCTATTGGTGTAAAATGCGTTTTCGTCAATACTATTCTGAGTGGCACTGTCTAACTTTAGGGTGATCATGTTTTCTACAGTCAAATGAGCTTTTGGATCACATCAAAGTTGATCATGGCTGCACAGTTAGCAGTCCTCATTTATGTAAGAACTGACCTGTCATTTTTCTCTGTCTTTTTCACACTCCTAGAGCTGCATTACTTGAACATGTTCTGATAGTTATCTTTGTTTTCTATTTTGCTGTTGGGGAATTGCCTAGTGTAATGACTTGTGCAAACTATCCCAAGCTTCCTCCTTATTCTTCCTAGGTGAGACTTTGGAAGACCTAATTTTTCTTTTTCTTGTATATGAAATTATTTGTATTGTAATAAGTTACTCAAATTTATGGGATTTGTTTATGTAGGATATTATATATGAAGGAGAAGTTTATGCTATAACTGAAGGACAGGGAGGTATACTCAATGTAATCAGACCATTACAAAGAGATGTCACAGCTAGGTATACTGTCATCAATGACTTAAGAGCTGTTGTTGCATCTATATCCTGTTTAAGAGGTAAAAATTCGAAGTGGTGTTGATTTCGATTCATTATTATAACTGTTATTAGTGTAGACTTGATTTTGTATGTGAATGAGTTTTTAAGAAGGTAAGTCTTGTGTTTTCTTATTTGGGTGGTGTGTTATGATGGCCAACAACCCTTGTGAGGATACTTTCACAAGTAGAGTGGCTATAGAATGGAGTGGTGTCAATTTGGACACATCATTATGGTTCTTTCATTTGCACATATGAAGCTGAACTATGTTGGTAGCGTATTCAGCTTGATCTTAATATTATGTGCTAGAGAATCATAAATGTTTGAGATTTGGTATGCTACTGATTTTTCATAGATAAAGATTTGGTGTTCGTAAAGATTTTATCTAATTTGTGTTTGTTTGTGATTTGAATCGGCAGAAGGTTATGGTGGACAACCACCACAACAGTGGTCATACAATGTTCCACCACCACCAGCTGATCTTGTTGTTGCCAAATCACTAAAGCTCAATCCCCTACCAGGACAACATCAGTCACTAAGCAGTATGGGTTCAGTACAACTGCCTCCACCACCAACATTTATAAGCAGTGGAGATCCTGGTTCTTATTACTTAGTATCTTTTAGTTAAGTCTTGTATCTTTGTGAACTCAGAATTTAAATCCTGTGTGTAACTTTGAACCTAATCAATACAAAAAAAAAATTCATTTGAATGTCATTTGAGTTTCAATACAATAAATTTATTAATTTGGGTTTCATTTTAGTGTAATTAGAATGGCATATTTGAGTGAGACAGATGGATTCAACTTCTGATTGAAGGAATTCAGCCGAAGCTGATTTCAGTTTTTTAAATATTGAAAATCAAGGATACGACTGACTTTAACAGTAGTAAGTGTACTACGGTTAATGCGCGTCGTTTCTTTGCGACCCATGTAGTGGAGTCGCACAAAAATACTACGGCCTTGATGCGACCCTTTATACTACTGATGTAGTACGTCGTAATAGCGGGTTTTACTACATGCCCCGACAGTCGTTTATCAGGCCAAATCCACTAGTGTAATGAACCAAACATATACGATAGGGTGTGTTTTACTAAGTCGGCATGATAAGTTCATCGACCATGACGAGTTCCACAATTTTTGTACCCAGAACATGAAAAATCGGCATGGTTTTGAGATATACCTCGGCGATTTTTCTTCTGTAACTACGAAAAATTGAACTTTTATCATACCAATCATAGTGTTTGTAGTAAACTAACCTCCTAATTGGAGACTCATCCATGGATGGCTGCTGGGGTTGTTGTTGTTGTGGTTCTTCAAGCTCGGGTTGTTCCACAACACTTGATCTTGATGAAACTCTTCCTCTTCTTCCTCTTCTCACAAAAACCAATAGACCATTATTCGATTGTGTTTGACAAACCATCTTTGTTTGTAACGTAAGTTAATCAACAAACCAAGCTTCTTCAAAATCCGAATTTTGAATGCGTTAATTTTTTTTCAAAAAGGTATTTTAGAGAGTAAGAAATGAAATAGAGAGAAGAAGAGTGTTTGTTGATAAGGATATATAGAAGAGGGTATGTGTTTGAGTGTTTTTTAATTAGTTATGTAGTTACATTAGTAGTAAGATTAGTAGAAAAATTAGTGTAGGGGCTTTTTAGTATTTGCACAAAATTTTAGCACCCCTTAAAAACTAAGATGGGATATGGTAAGCACATCTTGCCCCTATTAAAAAAAAACTTGCCCTTGAAATAGCAAGGCAAAAAATGAATTCTTTTCACGTGCTTATACACATTTGATATTGGTCAAAATGACATATTTTATGGAAACATTGCTTACTACAATGGTATGTCTGCGGACGAAGTTAAGGATTTAGCATCTACTGCGCTTGATCAGTTTCAAAAGACGACTTAAGTAAC